>JBBPBX010004660.1:0-20314 GCA_038048925.1 Garcialebias charrua
CAGTGTTGTTCTGCCTAAACATGACAAGCCAACTAGCTGAGGAGTTCCTGCAAGTTTATGATGAGCTGAGTTCCAAAACAGTTAAGACTAGGGATGCACCGATCCACATTTCTCACTTCCGATCCGATACCGATACTTATTAACTCAGTATCGACCGATACCGATACTTTCCCGATCCGATACTGTTCAGGTATTTGACTCTGTATAATGAAACTTTTGCACCCAAACTATTCATTTTAACATTGTGTGAGATAAACCCAATGAAGACACTCTTAAGCCTTACAATAGGGAACCCCCCTATTGTAAGGCTTAAGCGTATCTTCATTGGGTTTATCTCACACAATGTTAAGAAGGGCAGTTACAGAATGTGATTGAACACAAGTGCTCTTTGAAGCCGGATCGGAAAAGTATTGGCAGGTTTGATCCGATACCCGATACTTAAATAATGCTGGTATCGGATACCGATACCGATACTGGATCGGATCGGCCCCATCCCTAGTTAAGACGAGTAAAATGTAAATGAGGGAACATGGTAAACTGGGCATTTCAGCACCTGAACCTAGGGGTGGGTGATATGGCTCAAATATTATATTGTGATATTTCAAAGCATTCTGACGATATCGATAAATTTAGTGATATAATAAAAAAACAACAACAAAAAAACCCCTCAGAAATCATAGTTGTTTATTTGACAAAATTAACAACATGTTGCTTTGCAGTATTATATAAAATAAATAAAATAAATAAATAAATCATCCAGGGGTAATTTTACCAAAATTACTTTATTTAGTAAAGTATTCAGTCTCCAAGTATGAAAATACAAATGGTATTTATGTTATTTAGATGGAAAAGTCTGCACAAAATATAGATCAACAAAAACCACTACAAAAACTAAAGTGCAGGTGCAATTCCACCCCCCTCCCCAAAAATAAAATAAAAATAAATAAAAATAAAAATAAAATGAAGCTTAAAATCTGTTGAGCATAAATGAAACTTACAACACAATATGTTGCCTTTAAATGAAGTCTAACTTCCAGAACTTGTAACAAGGTTATCAGCTGACCCTGAAGCTTGTTGGTGTTTCAGCTTCTGTTCCTGCAGGAACAATTCATTCCTCTGATTCATTTTTTTAACTGATCTGTCTCTGATCACCTGCCTCTTGGTCCATGGACTGACTGTAGAACTCAAGAGACAGTTGAGCTGCGCGTGTTTGTACAGACAGTTTAGAGCGGGGGAGATGCAGCCTTCACTGGCAGCTCAGAGCGGTGTGTGGGGGAGGAAGATACAGTTGAGCTGTCTGTACCTGCAGTTTCGGGCTGGATGGAGAGACAGCTGAGATGCGCGTTGTTTGTTTTTAGCATTTTAGCTAGCTAGTATTGCGCGCAACTAATTAGAGTTACACCAGTACAGACAGATGGAGGGGAGGTGCACAGTTCGGTTTGGTCATTTGACGCGCTCAGTTGTTAAGGGGGTGGGGTGCCCTGAAGTATTACGTCATGAAATTAGCATATCATGATATAATTTTTTTGCCCGGGCAAGCTTTTTTTTACCGGTATTATCATGAATGATATGATATGGCCCAGCCCTACCTAAAACTTTCTACTACTAATGCTGATCTAATGGATGCACTTGAACAGTCTTACTGAAAAAATATGACCTCTTTTGAAAAAGACGTACCATCATTTTGATAGGAGCAAGTTACAAAACCTGTAAAAACATTTCTGCATTAATGGTGCCTTCCAAATGTGCAAGCTGACCATGCCAGAAGCACTAATGCATCCCCATACCATCAGAAAGCCAGACCTTTGAATTGTGAGCTGAAAACAGGCCAGATGTTCCCTTCCTTCTGTACGATGGAGAGCATGGTACAGTATTCCCTCGCTTCTTTGAGGTTCGACATTTGTGGACTCGCTCTTTTGAGGCTTTTCAACAATTGCCAACTTTAAAGCTGCAGTATGTAGCTTTTTTTATGAACATATTTCTTCACTCTGTCACTACCTCCTGACAGACTGATGTTAGCCAGGTAATCTCTGAAAAAAAATAAAAAAAATATTGTCCCCTTGCTTCTCCAGGTGGTAAATAAGCATTTCTAAAAAGAAAAGGTGACCCACCATTTTCCAGCCAATAAAAACAGAGTTTGTAACCAGCCAATAAAAACAGAGCTTGAATTTGAATCAGCCAATAAAAACAGAGCTTGAATTTGAAATTTAACAGACCACAAGGGGGCAGAGCGGGATCAGAATGCTTTGCCTGTTGAAAATATTTCTAAGTGCTGGAGTTCTACAGAAACTGCATACTGTACCTTTAATATTACTCACATGATTGGAACGGTATGGGATAAAAAGTTAACAGAAAAAAACTTTGGACAGGCGCCACCGTTTTGTAGTTTTCTTTCAATAAACCTATACTGTATTGCCAGTCCAAAAGAACTACGTTACCCAGAAGACAAAAGTGCTTCCAGCCGCTGCTTTCTGCCAAAATGGAGGGAAAGTTTTGATCCAATCCGAAACTGACTAAAAAGTTTGGTCCTTATTCATAGTGGCGTCACCTCAGTGGATGCAGAGATCAGAACTGGGCCAGGACTACCTCCAGCCTTATCGGCCAGCCTGAGCGCTGTTTGCTGGCTCATGAGCTTCTCAAGTGGGGAGGCCATTGCTTGGAGGTCCAGTGTCTTCTCTGGAGCTCACCCAGAATTTTTTCATCCGGATTCTTCTGGATTATTTGGACTCGATCAAGACCATTGTGTGGTTTTGTGCTAGCTTTCCAAAGGCCGGGCTCTCTACAAAAGCATCTGGTGCTCAACGGCTGCAAAGAGCCAATCAGAACTCGAACATGCCAGACCAAAGCTAGTGAGTACCATACCAACTTCATTTCTAAAGCACTTTATAAAACTGTGAGACCAAAGTGCTGTACACAAACATAAAATACAGTACAAAAAAAATACAGTACAAAATTAAAAAGGTCAGATAAAAGACTAGCATTAAAACAGTAAAGTTTCACACAATAAAAAAAATCAAACATCTCGGATCGCGTCAAAAGCCAAAGAGAAAAGATGAGTTTTAAGAAGAGACTTAAAAACTACAATGGACGAGGCTTGTCTTATGTCACTCGGAAGGTCATTCCAGAGTTTAGGGGCAATCACTGAAAAAGCACGGTCACCTCTGAGCTTAAGTCTAGTTTTTGGAATCCTCAGAAGCTGCTGGTCAGCAGATCTGAGAGAACGGGAGGGAGTGTAAGATTGTAGTAGCTCAGTCAAATATGAAGGAGATCGGCCATTCAGAGCCTTAAAAGCGAACAAAAGTATCTTAAAATGAATCCTATAATACACTGGTAACCAATGTAAAGAGGCCAAAACAGGAGAAATACTATCAAATTTCCGTGTCCCTGTTAGAAGTCGGGCGGCAGCATTTTGAACTCTTTGCAGCTGTGAAATGCAAGAATCACTTAAGCCAGCATAAAGAGCATTACAATAATCCAGCCGAGTGGTTACAAAAGCATGGATTGCTGTTTCAAAATGTTACCTTGGAAGAATTGGTTTCACTTTTGCCAACTGCCTTAAGTGAAAAAAGCTAGATCTCACAACTGTTCTGATGTGAGAATCCAGCCTTAGATCTGCATATATCTTTACTCCCAGATTCGTAACAACTGGCTTTATATATCGAGTCAGTAGGCAGTCAACAGGCAAAGACTTCCCATAGGAACTCCCAAAAATCACTACCTCTGTCTTGTCTTCATTTAGTTTCAGGAAATTTAGAGACATCCAAGTCTTCAAATCTTCCAAACATAGAAGCAAAGACTGGAGAGAAGTGTGGTCTGCTTTCTTTACCGGTACATAAATCTGTGTATCATCTGCGTAGCAATGGAAGGCAATCCCGTGTTTTCGAAGGACGGAGCCAAGAGGAAGAAGATACAACAGGAAAAGAACAGGGCCCAAAATTGAGCCCTGTGGAACACCATATGAAAGAGGAGCAGATGAGGACCTATGGCCATCAAGAGAGACACAAAATGTACGATTTGTCAGCCTTATAAAACTTTACAGTAGCTACTGTACAGTACATATAAATATGTTGTTAAAATGACATAGGTTTAAGAAGAGTATAGAACATTGTAAGAGTGTGAAGGGTTTATAAAGCTTTAATATATATATATATATATATACATACACACAGTGGTGGGCATCAGACCGCCAGAGAGCGCTAAAGCGCTAATCCGCTAATAGCAGATCTAAACAATTTGTTAGCGCTATAGCAGATTGACTAACTTTTATAATTCATAAGCGGATTTGCACTATTTTTATTTAAAATGCAGTACAGCTAATAACTAATTATCTATCAGTATAAACAAAAAAACTTATTTACGGGCTCTTAAATCAACCGGACGACTGCTCATGGACCATATCCGGTCAGCGCCGGATGTGGTCCGTCAAAAAAAGCGGCCCCCGCACTAAGGGGCCCTATTGGCTAGAGAGAGCGCTCTCTCTATATAGCAGTTAGCAACCAGTGTGTTACTCTGCAGCCTTATTGCTTGTTTTCGAAGTGTCAGACGAAGAGTTTTTAACATGGAGGGTGAACTTATGGATGTTTCTCAGCTGCCAACGCGACGCGTCAGCGCCTCATTTGCCCTGCTCAAAATGGCGGCCGGCCACAGAAGCGAGCCCACACAGGACTTTACAAGAAAACACGGTAAAAACAATTATTTCTTTGCTGAGAAAAAATATATTTCTTAGCTGACTTTATAGCACAAGGGTTCGTGAGCTTAACCGTTTCACGAAATGGTCAAATCTGCTGGATTAAAAAAAGTAGTTCGCCATCAAATCTGCTGGCTACCAAGTGTTGAATTGAACTAGCGGTTTAGAATTAGCTTCCGCTAGCTTTTCTAAGACATAAGCACTTTTGAAATTGCGGACCTAAATAAATTAATAAGCGCTTTAGAAATAGCGGAACTAATTTTTGGATTAGCGGTGCCCACCACTGGCTAAAGGTTTAACTAAAAGTTGGTTACATTATTAAAATGTTAGCTAAAAGATAAAAAAAAAAAATACCGGAACGCTAATAGCAACAAGGTAAAAGCTAGTTGCAAATACCAAAATATTGCAAAAAGTAGTGAAATGCTAACTAAAAGCAGTAAGTTGAAAACTACAGTAGTTACAAGTAAAAAAAAAAAAAGGTTAGCTAAAAGCTAACAGTGGAGTTACCGGTATATGCTAACTAAAAGTTAGTTACAAGTAGCAAAAGGCTAGCTAAAAGCCAAAGGTAGAGTTATATGCTAACTAAAAGTTAGTTACAATATTAAAATGTTAGCTAAAAGATAAAAAAAAAAAATACCGGAACGCTAATAGCAACAAGGTAAAAGCTAGTTGCAAATACCAAAAGATAGCTAAAAGTAGTGAAATGCTAACTAAAAGCAGTAAGTTGAATGCTAGTTACAAGTTAAAAAGGCTGGCTAAAAGCTTACAGTGGAGTTATATGCTAACTAAAAGTTAGTTACAAGTAGCAAAAGGCTAGCTAAAAGCCAAAGGTAGAGTTATATGCTAACTTAAAGTTAGTTGCAAGTAACAAAAAAGCTAGCTAAAAGCTAAATTAATAAAATAAATAGCACTTTGAGATTTTCATTAATGAAAAGTACGTTATAAATTGAATTCATTATTATTATTATTATTAAATTAAAAGATAAAATAGAGCAAGTCTGCAAAGTAAACAATGTATTTTTTTAAATAAATGAAGTGCTCTTGTATTTATCTGAGTAAATGTTGGTAAATAAAGTGAAATATTTCAAAAAGTTTAAAAGTTACACAACCCTAAACTCAAATCATGCGTTTTCTGACTGAGCTAAATGTTTTGATGTAACATAAACAGCACAAAGCAGGCCGATGAAGTTTGATAAAAAATAAAGATAAATTATAAAACATGATCAACAATCCTTGTTTCTTCACATAAAGTGATGGAACAAACTCCTTCCAGGGTGGAGTTAAACTGTCTAGTGTCATTTGTAGGAGTTCATGTGGAATTAGCTTTGTCAAAACAAATGTAGCTGTGTGTTACGCACATGAAGGAGAAAAATATGAACTCAAACAGGAGAAATATTTAACTGAGGGGTTCTGCCAAAGACCAGAAGCAGGCGGTTCTGCTTGTTTTCATTCCTGCACACCTCTCCTCTTACTGGCGTTTCCCTCAAGCCATTGATTTAAAACCGTTTCTGCCTGCACACATCTTCAATCTGAACGACTGCACGTCAACTTCTCAAAATCATGATATCAGTGCAGCCACAAGACCAAGAACGGAACATGAAGATCAGAATGATAGCACTTCTCCTTTTTAGGTTGTTCTGAGCAAATCTGCTTCATCTTAGGCCTGATGGGAGTTTTCCTGTGTGACTCGGGGATGGTGTAACAACTTGTCTCGTGGCTGCACAAACATACCATATCTGCTATCAAAGGAGGAATTTCCACTCATCATGTTTACGTAAACTATTTTAGGAACTTTGCCACATTCTGCTTGAATCGTTCTTAAGAAATGTGTTTAATCTTGCCACCATAAAGTCGTTGCGCCTGGTTTGGCAGGACTCTGTCCTGACTTGCTCATTTGGGTAAATTGTATCTCAGTACTCCGAGAGGAACTACAAAACAGATCTCAGACCAGTCTCAGCTTGTTGTCGTTTACTCTGCAGTGTGATGGGGCGGTGCCAGTGAGCCTGATGGGGTGATCCCAGGAAACCAACAAACATGTTACTGAAGTACTGCTGAAAGAACTTCAGATTGCTCTGCTGCTCTAAAATCAGAGGATCAGTCTTGTTGTCTCCTGTGTGGACGCAGTATCTCTGCAGCTTGCTGTAAATATCTGCATGTTAGGGCTGGGCCATATCATATCGTTCACGATAATACCGGTTAAAAAAAGCTTGCCCGGGCAAAAAATGATATCATGATATGCTAATTTCATGACGTAATACGTCAGGGCGCCCGCCCCCTTAACAACAGAGCGCTTCGAACAACCAAACAAGCTTCATTTTATTTACCGTATTTGTCGGCGTATAACACACAGTTTTTTTACTCATTTGAATGTCCTGCGGGTTATACGCCAAAGCGTGTTATTTATGGATTTTTTCCCATATTTTTAGACCCATTTTTGGCTCTGATATCGCCGTTTTTCATTTTGGCCAAAAAATGGTGCAGTACCACTTTTGTCCGCTAGGGGGAAACTTCCAGAGAGTACACCGACCGTTTCTAGCTCGTGTCCGAAAAAAGCCTCCTGCTCGGACTGAATGTCGCTGCCCGGCCTCCTGCTCTGGAGGTAGCTGCCATTAGCTGTGAGGTTAGCTGTTTTTTTTAGCAGGATAACTCATAAACCACACCGCGGATTTTCTTGAAACTTACAGAGCGTAATTATTTGGTGGTCATTTACAAACTGTTAGCTGCAGAAGATATTTAGAGCTATAAAAAAATCGCTCTTTTATCTGTTAGCAGTTAGCTAACGTGAACAGATACCTACTGTTTAGATAAACAGCTCTTAAACCACTCGACGGATATTTTTTAGGCTTACAGAGTGTAATTATATGGGTTTAATTTACAAACTGTTGACCTGTATAAGACATTTGAGATAAAATTCGATTTATTTATAATTTATTTTCGCAGCGCCCGAGACTGTTTGGAAGAAGTCAAACCGAAACAATTTAAATCTAGCGGATTTGACCATTTCATGAATTGATTAAGGGACGGTTAAGCTCAGGAACCCTTGTGCTATAATGTCAGCTAAGAAATATATTTTTTCTCAGCAAAGAAATAATAGTTTTTGCCGTGTTATCTTGTAAAGTCCTTCGTGCTGGCTCGCTTCTGTGGCTGATTTTCAGCAGGGCAAATGAGGCGCTGACGCGTCGCGTAGCGGTGACGCATAATAGATGCGTCTTATAGGGCGAAGCGTGTTATTTATGGATTTTCCAATTTATTGACAATAATTGGACAAAGCGGGTTATACACAGAAGCGTGTTAAACGCCGACAAATACAGTAGTTGTTTTGGGAAACTACACCTGCACTTTAGTTTTTGTGGTGGATTTTGTTGATCTATATTTTGTGCAGACTTTTTCAATCTAAATAACAGATCTTTTTTTTTATACTTGGAGACTGAATACTTTACTAAATAAAGTAATTTCAGTAAAATTACCCCTTGTTGTTTTTTAAAAATGTATATAATACTGCAAAGCAACATGTTAAGTTAATTTTGTCAAATAAATAACTTTGATTTCTGTTTTTTGTTTGTTTGTTTGTTATATCACGAAATTTATCGTTATCGTCAGAATGCTCTGAAATATCACAATATAATATTTGAGCCATATCGCCCACCCCTACTGCCCGTACAGTTCAGCAGTGAAAGTAATCCTCCTGACTAATTCGTTTGCCTTTCTGCTGGTTTTTCCTTCATTAAGTTAAAGGACAGTTCCCCCATGACAGGCAGTGACATAATTCAGTTTGTCCGTTAACCTGCAGGCTGTTTAGTGAGTGTTGTGTCATCTGTGCTGCCAGATCACAGCGGAAAAAATGCAGTAAAACAGGTTTTTACGGTGCTATTTGTAAATGAATAAAAGTGGCTTTGTGTCCTTTAAAAAAAAAGTTTGGCTCAGTTCAGGTTGTGGAAGCGTTTTGTGCTGCGCTAAACTGTAAACAGTGTCTTTTTGTTTCTTTTGGAGTTGCTGAAGCAACTGCATCTGAAGTCACGCTCCTGCACTGGGGTGTGAGATTTAGTGCTGCGGTGAGAATCCCCAGAGAGCTCGGGTCGTGCTCTGAATGCAAACATGCAGTTTGAGTTACGTGTACCCCGGTAGTTTTACTTGAACATTATTCAATAGTTTGTGTTGATATCTAGTTAGTCTTTGCACTGCTGCTGGTTAAACATTTGGCCTTTGAAAATTTGCAAGGGTTCCTGCACGTATTTAAAAAAAACTGCACTTCTTACACAGAAAGGCTTTTCAATGTAAAACCTGTTCTCTTTTCTCTTACCGCTGGGACCGAATATGGAATATGGAAACAATGAACCTTTACAAATATTGAAGTGAGCCACACCCAGAGAGGTTCAGTTGATCCTTTCAGGTTTTCTTTCCACTGACTGCCCTCTGCTGGAGCCTCGTCTTAAGTTTCTGTCATTTACAAAGAATAAAACTCGTTAACAATTACATTAATTCAGATCATGTTAATTTAAAAAATAATCTTAAAAAATCTATAATAGATAATGAAATAAAACTGAATTGATGAAATGATAAATTTATAATGGAAATGAAGAATGTTTGTTTAGTTAACTTTGGAATTGGTGACTTTTTGTGTTTTTAATTCCTGTATTTTAAGTATTTTGTCATTTTGTAGTGCTTGTAAAATATTGTTATTGAGATGGTTGATTTAAATTTTTATATTGTGAATTTGTTTTTATCTTAGGTATTTTACTGTGTCTTTTTGTATGTTTGTAAAAGCATTAAAGCATGGTTTAATTGCAATGTTTTTGATGTGTACCCCAGGAAGAATAGCCTCTACTATGGTAGAAACTAATGGGATCCTTAAATAAACAAATAAACAAACAATCACACATTAAATCAGTAAGTTATACACAAATGTCAAAATTTAAACAACTAACTTGACAACTATTTGCTCATATTTAATCTCTAAATGACATATTTTCTCTTTAAAACGAGTGTTGACTCATTAAAAAATACTTTATAATATATAAGAAAAAGAAAATCAAGAACATAGAATAAATATTAGGTCTTAAAGAATAAATGAGGGAGTGGTGGCACAGAGGTTTGAGAAGATGGGCCTGTGATCGGAAAGTCGCAGGTTCAACTCCCGGTACCGTCGACATCAAAATGTGGGTGGCAAAGGTGAAATGCTCACACCTGCCTCCACCCTCACCTGCCCCACCATGGGTCCCTGAGCAAGGCCCCCAACCTCCACCATCTGCTCCCTAAACGGGTCTCTCTTGAAAATGAGTTATCATAACTCAATGAGACTAACCTGCAGAGGTGGGTAGAGTATTCAAATTTTTTACTCAAGTAAAAGTATTGTTACTTGAACCAAATATTACTCAAGTAAAAGTAGTGAGTAGGCATCCAAAAATTTACTTGAGTAAAAGTAATAAAGTACTTTGATTATAACCTACTCAAGTAGTGAGTAACTGCGGAGTACCATCTCGTGTCGTTAAATTATAACATGCAAATGGATTTACAAGGAAACATAACTTTTAATGAGACTGAACATACATTGTTATAAATAAAAACACAAAGGCAATACCAGCCAAAAGGATTTAGAAATAAACCACTTATCTTTTACATTGTTGTAAATAAAAAAACAAACACAAAGGCAACTGTAGCCCAAATAATTCTGCTAAATAATAATAAACTTGACTTTCTGCAAAACTTTGTTTCTACCAGTAAATGTTGGAACTCATTTTCTTACATTTTGACATCCTATAAACAGCACTAACTGTTTACCAGAATCTCCGACGTCACTCAACATGGCCCGCGCGGAGAGTTTGTTGTGGTCACGTGACTGGTTGGCTTCACTTGATTGGTTACATGTCAGGTGACAATAAGTTACGCAATAATTTTGCTGCAAATGTTTTTACATACTTGAAACAAAAGTAACTGTAGCGATCGGCAGAAAGCCCATAGTAACTGAGTAAAAGTTGCGGTTTTCTCCCCTAAAATTTACTCAAGTAAAAGTACAAGTCTTTCACATTTAAACTACTCTCACAAGTACAATTTTCTCAAAAAGCTACAGTACTTAAGTAAATG
The DNA here is from genome assembly GCA_038048925.1 of Garcialebias charrua. NCBI lineage: Eukaryota > Metazoa > Chordata > Actinopteri > Cyprinodontiformes > Rivulidae > Garcialebias > Garcialebias charrua. The sequence continues at coordinate 10,769 of JBBPBX010004660.1, forward strand.
TAACTGAGTAAATGTAACTCGTTCCTACCCACCTCTGCTAACCTGTATAAATAAAGGGTAAATGGGAGAAAGAAAAAAACTATAATAACAGATGTATACTGGTACAGATAGTCACAAATCAACCAGAACATTCTGACCGGTAAAATGAGCAACAACGTTACAGAAAGCTGTTTTGCTGGAATAAACTTCACACCGATGCAATTTCAGATTCCTCCCATGGCACCAACGCTCCCCTAAAACCAGAGACTCCTTCAGTATGAAAGCAGTTCACACTGAAAGAATTCATACACATCCTATAAACTTTGTATAGACTGGGGTCTCTTTATTTTGCACCAACTTTTGGAGAATAGTTGGCAATGGCAACTCAAAATCGCAAGAAAATCTGCAGCTTATACTTCTTTCATCTTTTCCCTCTTCAAGGGTCACCACAGTGAGTCATCCTCCTCCACCTCACTCTGTCCTCTGCATCCCCTGTCCTCACTCCAACTACCTTCATGTTCTCTCTAACTGCATCCATACATCTCCTCTTTGTCTTTTTCCTGGCAGCTGCATTTCTCCTTCTACCAATATAACCACTGTCCCTGATCTGGACATGTCTAAACCATCTCAGTCTGGCCTTTCTAACTTTATCTCCCAGTTGTTCAACATGTGTTGTACCTCTGATTATCTCATTCCTAATCTTATCCATCCTTGTCACTCCTAAGGAGAACCTCAGCATCTTCATTTCTGCCACTTTCAGTTCTTTCTCCTTTATGTCAATGCCACTGTCTCCAGACCATACAACATAGCTGGTCTCACCACTGTCTTGTAAATTTTCCTTTGACCTTTGCTGACACCGTTTTGTCACAAATCATTCCTGAAACATTTCTCCATCCACTCCATCCTGCCTGGACTCTCTTTTTCACCTCTTTACCACGCTTACCATTTTCCTGGACAGTGAACTCCAAATACTTGAAGTCCTGCAACTGCTGTACTAAAACCTGCAGATTATACGATTTGGAAAATTTAATTGACTGGATTTAGAGTGTTTGCGACCAGCGAGCATTGCAGCCACGTTTAACAGCACCCGTTTTTGAAAATCATTCCATATTTTTGTGTGGACGGCCACACACACGCACACGTTATGTTTTATCGCCCCACCTAGGCAGGTCTACAGGAGTACACTTTGGAAGTTGAGATGGGCAGATTTGGGCCTTTTTTTAAATTGTGTATCATCAACATGTTTTTTAGATCTGAACATGCCTTCTGTCAGAGGACAACTCCATGCAGGTGCCAAAATACATGAGTTGGAGATGTCCGTGACAAAACTGAGAAGGGTTCGAGACACCTTTGAGCTTTTCTGACTTGAAAGAAAATTTGTCTACCGGTAATTACATTCTGGAGACTCTCTCATGGACGTTGTTTGCCAACTACTGTAAATGCCATCAGTCGCAGCTCGCTGAGGTGCTGCCAGAAAACAGAAGCTTTAGGGAACCAATTTATTAAATCAGTAATTAAACTGAATATTTATTTATTTTTCAAGTGTTGTCTGATTTAAAAACAGACATCCAAAATGGCTATTTTTCCCCTCCATAGTTGCCCTCTAAAAGTATTAGATTGATAATCAAAAAACCTTTTATGTTGTTAAGTATATTTGGGAAAGTTAGACAAACTTTAAGTCAGGGGTTCCCAACTGGTCCTTGAGGAACACCATCCTGCATGTTTTAGTTGTTTCTCTGCTCTGACACCTGATTTTAATTAATGGGTGATTAACAGACTTCTGCAGAACATGACAAAGTAATTAAATCACTGAATTAAGTGTGTTGGAGCAGGGAAACAACTAAACCATGCAGGGATGGTGTTCCTCAAGGACCAGGATTGGGAACCCCTGACTTTTTTTTTTTTTCCCCAAGTTTATTTTAGATTTTTGTGAAGTACATTACAGAGAGTATGTGAAAATACAATTTTACGGGAACCCCTGACTTTAGGTGTTCTGAATTAACGCCACTCTTACCGCCTGTTCTTTTCATTTCAGGTGTGTTGAGGCCCTGTGGGTCTATTTTAAGGCGGGTAAGAAGGAGGAGCCCTACGTCACTCTGTCCAGGAAGATCAGCCTGAAGAAGGGCCAACAGACGCCCATGGAGCTAGAAATCGGCCAGACGGAGCGCATGCTGGCCGTCCACAGGAACGCCTTCAAACGCACCGCCGTCATTCAGGCCTTCTTGGGCTCCACGCCTCAACTAACCCTGCAGCTGTACGCCACCATCCAGGAGAAATATGTGCTCCACACGAGACGTAAGAAATGGAATATTCATGTTGGAGGGGGTTTTGGATGCAGGTGGGAGGAAAGGAATATTTGAGTTGAACCCATCAGCTGTAAGGCTGGAAACATGGGGTCTTCTCTTTGGCTCTGGTTCGCCATTGTAATGCTACCTGCTCCAGGTTTGATGAGAATCTGCTCTACCCTCTCTGTTTCTGCATCAAATTCACAAACTGCATGCTGGAGTGAACATGTCCATCAGGCTCAGCGGGCGTGACCAATTTGTTCTCGTTTGGCATCATAACTCAGCCGAACACAGACGCAACGTAATTATGACCGTCTGTCACACGTCAGCTGTGTGAGACGCATGTTGCAAACAGCGCTGGTCCTTGAAGGCTCGGAATTGTTTACTCGATTGTGGGAAGAGTTTCCTCTAAATGTATAAAACTGTATTTTAATGTGGCCAGACTGCACCTGTGAAGAGCGACGCAGCATTAAAGGGATTGTGACATGATTTTTTTACTATTCATAAAATTGCTCAATATATATATATTTTATCATTTAAATATGTTTGTTTTCGCAAACAAAATGATAAATCACTTTAATTTTGCTTTAAAAGTGATTTTGAACTTCAAGCCGTGTTTAATCATGGGAAATCCGATTACACTCGAACGCACCATATGTGATGTCACACTGGGCAGAGGGCTGTGGTGTCTTTAATAGCGGACAATTTAAAACTGGCTGAATTTAGCAATCTAAGTGAAGATTTGAGCTATTTGTCTTCATTTTGGGAAGCAGAAAATTGTTTGGGTGATGAAACAAGAAACAACAGGATCTAATTTAGGTCTGATGCTGTATCAGACTTCCTTCATGTCGAGCTGCTCATACCTGCGCACTGTGACAAGCCCAGAGCTCTGCCCAGTGTGACATCACAGATGGTGCGTTCGTGTGTAATGGGATTTCCCATGATTAAACACGGCTTGAAGTTCAAAATCACTTTTAAAGCAAAATTAAAGTGATTTATCATTTTGTTTGCAAAAACAAACATATTTAAATGATAAAATATATATATATTGAGCAATTTTATGAATAGTAAAAAAATCATGTCACAATCCCTTTAAGGCGGAGGTACAAAGCTCTCTTTGCGAGGGTTTTGTGAATTGTGCACACAATTCAAAATTGCGCTCCGCAAAAACGTTAGAAGATCTGGGAGTCAGGGTGTTGGTTTACTGATGAATATTATTTTAGACTACAGTTTGTCAGATTGTTTGTCATCGTTATTTAACCAGATAAATCTCCACTGAGATCGAGGTCTCTTTCCTAAGGGTGACCTGGCCAAGAGGTCGGCAGCATGTCATAAAATACAAATCAAAACAATTAACGATATAGGATGAATAAATATTATTATACTATATACAATATAATAATAATAATGTCTTTTCCTGTCATCTGCGTATGTTTCCCATACACAGACGAAATTCGTCTCTGCATTTAACCCAACCACCTACCAGGTGGTGCAGTGAGCAGCCCGAAAGCGCCCGGGGAGCTGGAGAAATAGGTGTGCACTCATAGACACCCCAAGGTGGGTAGTGGCCGGGGCGCGAACCCGCGTCCTTCGGGTCCCAAGTCAAAAGCCCTGCCACTAGACCATCTTGGCTCCATATTATGTTATTATATAGTATTGTGTGAATGCTTTTAATTCACACTATTGTGATTCATGTTTCTTTCCTTAAGATTTTCAATGGGATCCTCGTCCTGCAGTTTTCAAGCTATTTCAACGTTCAGCTCTTTCAGAACAATCCTTCTAGGACTTTTGGTTTTGGTGCAACTTTAGTTTTTGAAATATTTAGCCTTTTCTATCATTTTTTTTTTCTCATAAGAAATAAACTGAGATCATTTTACATCCAAATCTTTAGATACTGTATGTTTACAACCTTTTACTGCTCCTTTCAGCTTGTCCTACCTTTTCAGCTACCTTTTTAGTATTTTTTAGCTACGGTAATTTAAGCTGTTTTCAGATAAATAAATAAAGATTGTGGTAATGTCTGCTACTTTCAGACTAACTTCTTTATGCTCATTTCAGCTTTTTTCTGCTATAGGTTATGGTATTTCAGATACTATTTAGCTGTTTTTATGCTATTTTTTAACCTAATGCCACCTTTTTTGATTTTGGCTTTTCTGCTTCCTTCTGGTAGTTTAAAATTATTTCTGCCTTTTCAGCTATTTTGGCTAATTTCAGTTTTATTTTTTTATTTTTACTAATTTCCTAATTTTTGTGCTAATTTCTTCTTATTTAAACCTAATTTGTGTTCTTTCTGCTTGCTTCTGTTACTTTAGGCTAGTTTTTAATTTCAGCTACATTTCAGCATTTGTTTAAGCTAATTTCAGCTGTTTTCAGTAAGTTCTTCTGCAATAAGCATTCACACTGCATTTCTATACAGTATACGGTAGTTCTGTAAATGGTTTTGATTTCAAAGTGTTTCAACAGTTTAGAGCATCAGTTGGCTGTTTTATCCACATTTTGGTCATTAGTGAAGGGTTTTTTTCAGCGGTGTTCAAATGACCAGTCTCTCTTGTAAAAATGATGAAGATTTATTGACAGACACAGTTAACAGAGTTACAGCATGAATGAAACAATTCTGATGTGCACAAAAGGATTGCTGAGCATACCAGACTTGTGCCGCCCGAGGTCCTGTGGCAAATGCTGCTGATATCTGAGATGTTTGGGTCTATGAAGATGCAGTTTGGGCTTCTCTGGTCTCTGATTGGCTTAGAGCACTGATAAAGAGTCCTGGAGCCTCTCTTGTTTGTCAGTTCTACGACCTTGTAGATTTATAGCTCTGGTGAGGAGTCTCCTGAAACTGTGTTCTTTGTTCTGCTTATTTGCTCCGTAAGAAAGTTTTAGAAATGTACTATTATATGTGTCTTGGGTGTGATATTAATGTCCAGATACACTAATTGGTCTGCTAGTATGTGTGTGGTTTATAAGTACTACTTATTTAGTTTGATTCATCTGTTTGTGTAGCTGTGTGCTCTGACCTCCCCCAGAAGGCCTGGAGAAGCACAAAGGGCATTTGTCCCCTGAGCATGTTATCTGCATCAGAACATTCTGTTTGTTAGATTTAAAAGTGTGTCTTCATGTTGTCTAAGCTATTTTAATGCACATAAGACATGATTGCATAAACATTTGTGATACACAGTTGTAAATACCTTGATTTGATTATAGAATACATAGGGTTAGCATACAGAATGGTATGGATAACTCTTCATTAGTTAAATGTTAGATGTGTCAAAGCTTCCTGCAACGTTCAAGTAAAGGTTTTTATAAAGTTATACCAGATCCTCAGGGTTTTCTTTTTCTTTGAATCTTGATCTCTTTTTCTGTAAATTAACTTCAAAACACAAATTAAAGTTTTGTCCTGAAGGTGGCAGCAGAGGAAGCAAGTTAGCTTTTATAAAGCATGCTAACTATGCTACAAGACAAAGCCTGAAAAAAGACTTTGTTCTCTCTGTGGCCCTTTAAAACATCTTGATGTGGATCTTTGGAAGAACGTGTTACCCACCTCTGTTTTAGAGAATCTATAGGATAGAGGTGAACACCGTGATGTTTCTGTGCTTTAGCTCAGTCCAACAACAAACTCTTCGAGTGCGTTTAGTCACCATGACTCTATGGGAATAATAAAACAGCAGCTCAGAGCAGGGACATCCAGGCCGCACAATCTGCTACAAGTTGTCCTGAATTCAAACACAGCTTAATGGAGCTCTGCAGCAGGATTCATTTATTTATTTACCATATTTATTATTTATTTTTGGAAATCTTCAAATGAGTCAGCCTTTTTCTGTTTTTGCTCTGAGTGTGAGGACATAAAATCAGATCCACCCTGAATGCTGCAAATCAATTCAGGAGTTACTTCCTCTTGAATAATCTTCACGTTTTTTTAAACGTTACTACTTTGTAGCACTTTGAGATTTTCATTAATGAAAAGTGCGTTATAAATTAAATTCATTATTATTATCTCTGAATTCCAGGAGAGACAAACATATCGACATCTTGATGCACTCCGAGTTGAATTTGTTGTGGATAAAACGGTTAGCATGCCCACTGCAGTCTCATACAACTTTGTGAGATGTCGCGCTCAGTCCGTGTGTTGGGAATGACTCTCAGCTACTACCACACCAAGTTTTAGCTGAGTATCTAGAAAATTGATGTAAAAATAGCTATTTGTGTTTTACAAGATCAGTTGGCTGTGGCGACCATCTTGAATCAGGTTGTCTCCAAAAGTTAATCAGTTGTAGATGACATCCAGCACTTATTTCCTGAAAGCTTTGTTAGGATTAGTCTGCTGGTTCATAAGATATTTTGCTAACAGACACATGCAAAAACAGTATCTTTTGCCTTTCGTTGGTGGGTGATGATGTTCAGCTGTTTGCTAAAAACCCGTTCCGCTTGTGTTTACAGTGGCTCTGATGATCATCACCCTCATCTCCATCACCTACGGAGCGCTCGTGTGCAACGTCCTGGCCATCCAGATCAAATACGACGACTACAAGGTGCGTCTGCGCCCCGCCGCCTACCTGTGCATGGTCGTGTGGCGGGGTCTGGAGATCGCCACCCGCATCACGGCCCTGGTTCTGTTCAGCACGGCGCTCACCTACTGGGTGATCCTCATCGGCGGCCTCAACCTGCTCTTCTTCTTCTTCACCCCCTGGGCGGAGTTCTGGGCCAAGGGCGGCTCGCTAACCGACGACGTGGAGAAGAACTTCTCGAAGCTGGGCACGGCGGTGGTGCTGTGCATGTTCACGCTGCTGTACGCCTGCATCAACGTGTTCTGCTGGTCGGCGGTGCAGCTCGACCTGACCCACCGGGAGCTCATCGAGAGGAAGCAGGTGTGGGGCGGCCTGGCCAAGTACTACTCGGCGCGCTTCGTGGAGAACCTCCTCCTCATCACGCTCTGGTACTTCTTCAAGTCGGACTTCTACGAGTACGTGTGCGCGCCGCTGCTGGCGGTGCAGCTGCTGATCTGCTACAGCCTGTCCGTGCTCTTCATGCTGCTCTTCTACCAGTTCTGCCACCCCTGCAGGCGCCTCTTCAAGTACAACGTCCACGACTGTCTGCGCTGCGTCTGCTGCCGCAAAGGGCGGCGCGGAGCGGGGGGCGGGCGGGCCAACCTGCCTCCTTCCTACTCCACCGCTGCCACCATGGTTCTGACTTCAGAGGAGCCGCTGGGGCTGCTGGACCCTCAGAACTCACATCCTCCCAGCAGCACGCCGCAGGATCTAGAGACGGATTGTTAAAAGACACGGCGCAGTGATGAACAGGGAGGCTCCATATTAAATTACAAAACAAACAAGTGAACAAAACGACTCATTTTTCAGCTCCTGGCGTCTCTACTGAGGACGCTCTCAAACACGGGAGGGCGGGGCAAACCAAAGAATGCAACGCGTCGACGCACAACGGCGTCTGTTGAGAGAGCAGCGCTGAGCCAGGTGTGAGGAGGAGAATGTGCCGTGTGTGTGTCTGAAACGAGCGGGACTCTCCCAGTTGACCTCTCAGGGTTTTCCCGTCGGCACACGTACGCACTCAGCCTTTAAAGACAAACATCACTGCAGGAAATAACTAAACTGATTTATTGCCTGTTTATTGTCATAAATGCCTTTTGTTGTTTACTTTCCATTTGCCTTGAATTGGGGGGTTCGGGTTGCGAAAGAACAAAACAAAAATTGTGAGAAGGTGGCGATGTTTAAAAGGGACTTTGAATATGTGTGCCATCCAGGATTAATCTAAATATTGTTGCTTTGAGACGACTGGCACTAGACGAGTCTCTGCAAGTGTCTGTTTTTACGTTCTGTTCAATTTCAGTGCCTTCACTAATATTGGACTACTTGAATCTTAAATAAAGTGAGACAACCTGACATCCTCTGTCTGTTTTTAAACAACGTAACCATGTGTCACTCAACAAATTGAAAGTTCACGGGCGACGTGGCCGATACTTCCTCGTTCCTTCGTCTCGAAGCTTTGTTTAACTTCAGGTTCCAGACAACAGGAATGCCGTCATTCCAGCCTCCTGCCAACTTCCTGCACTGCGTGATTTAAAAAAAAAAAAAAACCTTCTGCAGGATTTGTTTGCTCGTGCCTCATCCAGCTGTTGGAGGAGGGAGGAGTCCGAAGGTATAAAACCACCCGAGGCTGCGGGACTGCAGGATGCCAGGAGAAGACTTTCACCATGGCGAACAAGATTATCAACAACGGCTTTTCCGGTGTCATCATCGTGAGTTTTCCTTTTCCACAGCTTACAAATTAATTTTCTTGCGCAGGTGTGGTGTTAAAAAAAAATAAAAAATCTGTGGATTTTCTTGTCATTTTCTGATCGACGCCTTGTTTCCAGTTTGTCTGGATGGCCATCAACATCTTTCTTTTTGTCTGGTATTACTTTTACTACGACCAGAAGCCCGAGTTCTTCTACACTCGTCATCTGCTGGGGGTGAGTAAAGAGAGAGGCACTGTGCGGAGGCAAAAATGCTCTACTGCACGCCAAACTCCTGCTTTTTTACCACACTTCTGCAGAAAAATGATATTTTCTGTTAAGTTATTGTTCATATATGATAATGCAGCCGGTTATACTGTTGTATCTGATAAGTTTAAGCAACCGTGGGTCAGATATATGAAGTGGATAAATTAACAAGCTCATATTTCTGTTGTTGTAAAAATAAGGCAGGTCTCAGTTGCTGATTTTTACAGATCATAATTTGCAGTGTCGGCGTAAAGAAAAGAGCTATAAGAATAATTACCAGAAAAAATTATTGTCACCCATCAAGCACATTATTTCACCAATTGAAGTTGTTAAAGTTCAATGACTTGGTGGATTATAATATTTAGTCAGTTATGTATAGAGCTCATAAAAAAGAACTATGGTACCATTTAATATCCAAATACTTTTTGTTAAACGTCAAATCTGTTATAATCTAAAGGGAACAGATATTTTTGTTAAACCTACAATATTTTCTGGACTGTAGGTTGCACCTTTATATAAGTTGCTTTGTCCAATTATTGTCAATAAATTGGAAAAATCCATAAACAGGTTGCACCTTTATATAAGTCGCATCTATTATGCGTCACCGCTACGCGACGCGTCAGCGCCTCATTTGCCCTGCTGAAAATGATGACCACAGAAGGACTTTTCACAAGATTAACACGGTAAAAACAATTATTTGTCTGCTGAAAATTATAGCAAAGATGTGTCTTAGCTTAACCGTTCCTTAATAATTCACGTAATGGTCAAATCTGCTGATTTAAATTTTTTCGCTTT
>JBBPBX010004660.1:23641-39464 GCA_038048925.1 Garcialebias charrua
CTGATTCTCGCTCCCTCACTATCCATACTTTGGTTAAAACAGTGTTATACTGCCATCCAGTGGTCGAAAAAGGTACTACAGGTATAATAAAATTCCCAGTAACCAACATTTCTTCTTAAATTTGACAATAATTGCTAATTATTGTCAAATTTCTAACTATATCGTTTATTGCAATAATTTCTGAGACAATTAATTGCCCAGCAAAATGTGTTATCGTGACAGGCCTATTTGAGCGTATCGTTTAGCATTCGATTAGCATATATTTGATCGTATACTGTATCTTAGATCATTTTATACTGCTTCTTCTTTATACTTTATACTTTCATCTTTTTATCCTGTTAAGCACCTTGGTCAATGCAAGGCATTGTAGGAAGGTGCTATACAAATAAAGTTTATTATTATTATTATTATATTATATTACTTTATATTTTGCTATTTTGGGTGTAACTGGGACCTTGAGTTCACAATTTTGTTCCACGTCATGTACCATATATGCGAATGACAATAAATAACATTGAACCTTAACACAAAATCTCAAGAACAAAAGAAGAGATAGTGATTAAACTTTATAAGCAAGTATGAATTTTAAATCATGAAATTTTACACTTAAATCCACTAAGTTTACAGTATAAAGACTTTTTTCAGTGGTTTCAGTGTAACGACATCAGATTTTGCTTTACGCTTCCAAGTTTTTTATTTTGGCTCAACTACATTTTGAATGTCAAAAAGTTAATCTACCGGTATACCTACTGCAGATTATTTCCCTCACATCGTCAGTGCGTGTGTAAATTAGCGTCGCAGATCAGTGCAGGAGGTGATTTTAGACTCATTGGCGCTGTCGTTTGTTGGAGCTGAGCTGCGTTGTTGTTTCTGTTTATTCTGACGAGCAGTGTCAAACGTTTCTCACGAAATTTGGAAAAATGCAAGCTCTCCGATGCATACTTTCCACGCCACGCAAACACGTCTTACCTGAATCTTACCATTAAATGCAAATTATCAGGACATTTCATCAAATGTTGACACGGAAACACGTCTGGGCTTGTCATGATGATGTGCTCCGATTAGATAAACTGTGTGAAATGTTTATTTGAGAGAGTAAAACTTGTGATGATAAACTGAAGGTGCAGCAGCAGTAACGCTCCTAACTGCTTGTCCTGCCAGCCGTTCACACGATCGCTCACCTGCTGAACGTGGAGCGGTACAACAACAGCAGACAAGATGTTTACGATGAGCTCAGTGAGGCTCTGTCCGACCTGGAGGACGCTGCCAACACCACCTACCTGAACCCGATCCGGACAACCAGTCTCGTAAGTCCACATCTGAAGCCTTCACGATTCAAACCGACAGTTTACTATTCTGAAAGATTTTCTAATGAGAGAACATATAAACATGTAAAATAATACATAAGGTTTATTTTAATCACTTTTTGAAGCATTTAAAGGCAATATTTAAAGTTTGCAGAGCGGCAAGGACAACAGTATTTAGTTGGCGGCAATCTGCAATGTCGCCACTAGATTTCACTAAACCCAGAAAACTGGTTCATTAATCCCGTGGTTCCCAATCCTGGTCCTTGAGGAACACCATCCTGCATGTTTCAGTTGTTTCCTGCTCCAACACGCCTGTTTCAGTGATTTACCATAGTTACTTCCTCGAGTTCTGCAGAAGTCTGTTACTCACCCATTCGTACAAGTCAGGTGTGTCTAAGAAGGAAAACGAGTAAAACATGCAGGATGGTGTTCCTCAAGGACCAAGGTTTGGACCACTGCATTAATCTTTCTACAATCTAACATACTGATGATTTGGATTCACAATTGTTGAAAACTTTGTTTAACTAAAGATGAGTCACGAGCTAAATAAGCGGCTTGAGTTTTCTTCCTGCTTGTATTTCATTTCCTGGCAACACATTCATAACTTTTCTAAATTTTCCCTGAATGTGTATATAGACCAGTAGTGCCCATTCCTGGTCCTCGAGGGCCAGGATAGGGCACCAAGGGTAAAGACCACTTGGAAGGCAGGATGTGTCTCGGCCATGCTGGAAGACAAACAAAGAGCATGAACAGAAGAATGGCTTGGATCGGTGATGACTTTTATCTAAGATATTTATGTTTTTACTGAGTTTGATGACCTGGAAACTTCAAAAAAAGCAATGCTTAAGCAAAAAGTAAAATATGTGGAAATGCTTGAGCCAGCAACCTGAACCCGTACACAAGTGAAGCCCACAATTATTATATCTCTGGTTTGGGTGAAGGAAACCGTCATCGTAAAGAAAGGCTTAGTTACCACATATTAACAGCCTGTTACACATACTAAACTGGTAAACTACTGATAGTGTGAGTTTTTCTCCATTTTTCTCACAATATACATGGATATAAACTCACTGCTGAGAGAACCAGTACTTGGTGTTTATCTGATGTTCAACATAAGTATCACATGACAATGAATCTACTAAATGAAAATATTATTAGTTATGAGGAGAATCCACATGAAGCTGTTATTTCATTAAGAACACACAGTTGAACGCATTTCCAACCAAGTGATCCAAGTTCTGTTATTCAAGTTGCAGTGGGTTTTTGCTGATTTTTTTCTTTTTCGTCTTGGTTCATCACAAGTTGTAGGGTTTCTTCAAAAAAATATTTTATGTCTGTCAGGCCCTTTCGAACAGCCAAAAGCAGCACAAAAATTGCCTATTAGGGTAAAAAAAAAAAAAAAATCGTTCTCCCAGTTTGTCTTTTTCATCTGTTTGTCCATTGGGAGTTGTCTTCCAACATGGCGGCTAAGTCGTGCCTAACAAATCAACATCACACTGGCGTGGTTTAAAAGTTTTTGTTGCTGTTCATGAACACTTTCCTCTCAGACTAAAGTGAGAATAATAGCGTCGTCTGTTCTTCCACTCTGCCTCAGAATCCGCAGCAAATTCCCACGTACTTCGCCTTCACCTCCATCGCCGGACTCACTGGTGTCATCATCACCCTGGCGCTGATCCTCATCATCACCTCCTCCATGGAGGTCATCAGACGCAGCTACTTCGAGGTCTTCTGGTACACGCATCACCTGTTCGTCATCTTTTTCGCTGGCCTTGTCATTCATGGAATCGGGTGGGTGACGGCTCGGACCCGTTTCTGGTTTAGATGGAGCACAGTGGTAGTTTTGGCGAGCAGGTTTGAGTTTGTGCGTCTCGTCTACAGGGGCATCGTGAGGAGACAGAGCAATCTGTCGCAACACAACTTCACCCTTTGTCAAAATCTCACTGAAGAATGGGGGAAAATCCCCGAGTGTCCCTATCCTCAGTTTGTTGGAGGACCAGCCGCGGTTCGTATTTTTGTTTTATTTTTTTCAGCAACTGTTACAAAAAAAAAAAGAATTTTAATGGTCACATTTTTTAATTTTGTTTTTTCAGACATGGTGGTGGGTTCTTGGCCCAATGATTATTTATGCTTGTGAGCGTTTGCTTCGTTTGATTCGATATGCTCAGAAAGTGCAGTACAGGAAGGTAAGATGTTCAGGATTCACAGTATAGTGATCCTGTTTCTCTCTCCTTTTTTTTTCTTCCGTACCTTTTATATGCAACTACTGTACTTCTGCATCATTTTTAAACCATTCATATATGGAAACATTCAACTCAATTATGACATTTTGGATTTCACTTTTGTAACTTTTATACTTTTTAAAATACAGGTATCTAACTTTGTTCACAAAAACAAAATCCCAATAGAAAGGGAGATTTCTAATTCTCGCAACACAATTACTCTTTTAAACCTGTGTCAGAGTACTGGCTCTATTTTTCTCTTTGAATGCTATTTTTAGATTTTAGCTTGTATTTTACTACTTTTAACAAGCATTTTTCTTGTTTTAACTAGTATTTTACTACCTTTAATTAGCATTTTGTTACATTTGGTCTTTAGCTACCATTCTATTTGTGTGTGTTTTTACCATGCTTTTGCTTCTTCTTGCTATTTTCTACCTTTCTGCACTTTATAGCTTCTGTTTTGCTCCTTTTAGCTACTGTTTTGTTCTTTTGAGCTTTGAGCTACTACTCTGGTCCTTGTCGTTAGCTATAGTTTTGCTTCTTTTAACTTTTAGCTGCTGTTTTGCTCCTTATAGGTACCATGTTCTGCTTCTTTTAGCTACCGTTTTGTTCTTTTTACCTTTTAGCTGCTGTTTTGTTCTTTTTAGCTACTGTTCTGCTCTTTTTTTTAGCTGTTCTGAACCTTTTAACTTTTAGCATCTGTTTTTTTTTAGCTTAGGTTCTCTATTTAACTTTAACAGCACAGTTTTGGCTTAGTCAGTAACTTTAAAAAAGTTGTCGAGCACTGGATTTTTCATTAAATGCAGTTTCTCTAGTTTTCTGGTCTTCCTATTGAATTATGTGCGTGGACTGTCTTCTGGGCTATTTCACTTATCGATTCTATCGACAACAAAAATTTCTGCGAAGCGCACCGGCCAGGGAGAGCCAGGGCGCCCTATCGACACGCAGGCGGTGAGCTGCATTATGGACTCTATGAGCAGGCTAATGCAACTGTCCGCTCTTTCTGTCGGGGACGTGGAATCTCTGTGATTTATTGGGACACCGGTGGCTCATGCCACTGAAGGGCTGAGGGGGACCGCGGCGATTGGCGTGCTGACGAGGACCTCCGCTCAGCGAAAATGCTTTGATCCAGGCTATGAAGGACCTTCCCAGCTGTTGTGCGGGCTGAGTCACACGGTGAGAGAAGCGGTGGCTGCCGCGGACCTGCAGTGTGAACTGTGGACTCGTTTACAGCCGCTCGGATTAAAACAGGGCACATACGGAAGGATCTTTTAGCTCGGAACCTGACACGAATTCGGCGATTTGGACCCAGAAAACAGAACCTGGACTTAAAGACCGCAGTAAAAGAACACTGTGGTCTGACTGGAAAATAAAGCAACTAATCTAATCTGGCCTCTGGCCTTGGACTGTTGAAGGCTACAAATCTTCTCCTAGACTGGGAGCTGAAGGAACCCGCTACCCTCCTACCCCTCCCCCGAGAGGTTTCTGTGTGCATTCTTGGTTTGAGCCGAGCTCTGAGACCAGCGAACTGTTTCTTATCTAGAATTGTTACACACAGACTGTTTCCTCCCGCCTGCCGTCATAAATGCATCTTGTCCTGTAACTAAATGTGCTTTATTTGATATGGTTTTTACTGGATCACGCGGTGTCTTGAAGACAAAACGTGATTCATCTTTTTTTAATATCAACGCTGTAAACCCCGTGTCTTATCCTGTTTTCCTATCTTTGACCTTCATCTGGGGACAGATGGGTAGGCCGCGCTAAGAACATATCGATAAAATATGTTTTGTTCAGCTGCAGCTTGTTACACTAATCTCTCTCCTGGATGACTGTAATTACATACTTACGCTGTATCGGTGGAAATTGATGCAATGTCAATAAACCTATCTTGTATCTTGTATCTTCCTGCTCAGTTGTCTTTTAGCTGATCCTATTGTGACTGCTCTGTTCTCAGATTGTGTTGCGACCATCCAAAGTTCTGGAGCTGCAGCTGGTGAAAAAGGGCTTTAAAATGGATGTGGGTCAGTACGTCTTCCTCAACTGTCCGGCCGTCTCTAAGCTGGAGTGGCACCCGTTCACCATGACCTCTGCACCCGAGGAGGACTTCTTCAGCGTCCACATCCGCTCAGCTGGAGACTGGACGGACAAACTCATTGAGATCATGCAGAAGCTACCGGAGGGAGCGCAAGGACCCAAGTAAGCTTTTTGATTTTTATTTACAAGTAGTAAATATAGTATGCTGGATAGTTTGAAGTGGGAAAACAGGATCAGTACTACACATAAATGCATCATTATTCACAATAAAAAAATGTTAAGATTGATTTAAAATCAGCTGTGAAATTATCTTAATTTAAAACTGGCATGAAAGGTGGTGGCAAAAAATGCTGGGCCTTATTTAAACATGAAGTGGGCTAAAGATGGAGACTTGGGGTGCACCATCAACATGAAGTGGGCTAAAGATGGAGCCTTGGGGTGCACCATCAAAAACAATAACTGAAGATTCTGACAATCCAGATCAAATTCAATGACGAAAATCAGCCAAAATTAAATGTTCTTTGTTGTTGGATGTTTGCTTTCTGCGGTAACTGAATGAATGTCTTCCTGTTTTCAGAATGGGTGTCGATGGACCGTTTGGGACGGCCAGCGAGGACGTGTTTGACTATGAGGTCAGCATGCTGGTTGGTGCTGGCATCGGTGTCACTCCCTTCGCCTCCATCCTCAAGTCCATCTGGTACAAGTTCAAAGACAACAATCCCAAGTTGCGCACCAGAAAGGTGACAGTACTCACGTCGTATGCACCTGTAAACCGCTTTCATCACTCAGGAAAATTTGAATATTGTGTGTCGGAAATGCCCATCAGATAATTATTTTTAACAATACACCCAGTTAGAAAGGGTGAGTCACCAGCAGCACCGCCAGCTCCTCTGGATGTTATTGTTAAACTTGCCTGCGTCTGGTTTCAGATCTATTTCTATTGGCTCTGCCGGGAAACGCACGCCTTCGAGTGGTTTGCTGACCTACTGCAGATGCAGGAGAAAGAGATGGAGGAGAGGGGCCTGGGGGATCTCCTCACCTACAAACTCTTCCTGACTGGATGGGATGAAAGTCATGTACGAGTGAATCCCGTCATCCAAAGTACAGATAAACTGAGAGCCGTTACTTCTTAAACTGATCCTGTTTCCCATTGCTCTTTAACTGTCAGGCTAATCATGTGATGGTCCACTTCGATGAGGACACTGATGTGGTCACTGGACTCAAACAGAAAACTCACTATGGCCGACCCAACTGGGACAAGGAGTTTGATCAAGTCCGCAAAGAGAATCCTACGTAAGATGAGCCTTTTTTTCTTTGAGTTATGGCATATTTACTTATCTTGCATGCATATTTAAAAAAAAAAAAAACAGAAAAGTAAAAAAAAACATCTTCTTTGCCGAACAGCTTATTTTGCCATTGACTCTTGTTTGGTGTTTATTGCACTGACTGAAGTCCAAGGAAACAAGACTAATTGGCAATTTCAAAATGTCATCGAACAGCTTTTAATTTTTTATTTATTTAAACCTTTATTTTACCAGGAAGAAATCCATTGAGATTATTAATCTTTTTTTTTCCAAGAATGTCCTTTTGTAGCATGTGGAAGAATCATACACAGCCACAACAGCCTGGCACCTCTTTCTGCTCACACACTGCAGTGGGATGGTGTCCTATACTTCAACCAGCATTTGTCTGCTAATGAGGCTGTGTATGGTTCTTCCACATGCTACAGAGGCTCCTGTTTGTTAAATGCATTGTTTTTTTCATGGGTGCAACCCACAATCTCATCTCCCCTGTACAACCAACAAACGTGACATGATTTAAGAGGAAATAGTTTTCAGCGACGTGGAACATTTTGTTAAGAAGCATTGTTACAAGAAATAATCAAACGTCTTCACTGTTTCTTTTGTTTTTATTATTTTACACGATTATGGCTTCGACCGCTCTTCAGCTCCACGGTGGGAACCTTCCTGTGCGGACCTGCAGCTCTCGCAACGGTTCTGGAGAAGAAATGCGCCAAATATTCAGACGTGGATCCTCGCAAGACCAAGTTTTACTTCAACAAGGAGAACTTCTGAAGCAAAAATATATACTGTATACCAGTATATATTTACATATAATCTGGAGATGAGCGAAGCTGGACTTGAAAACATTTTGATTAACAGGAAATCAGTCGTGAAATTTCTCTCCAGAGGACAATTGATCATAGAAACTGTAGAACCCGCGCTACAGGACAGGCTCGTTTGGTTCCAACTGCACGTACTGGTACTCTGATGGAGCTTCACAGACACGACTCTGTGTTGACTCTTCAATGAATCATTGTGGCTCAACATTTTATTTTTTATAATTTTAAGGTCTTTCTTGTAAATGAGTCGCCGAGACGTAACCTACATAAATAAAGGTTGAATTACAGGAGCAGCCTTAACTTTGACGAGCAAAAACTAAACACTGCTGTATTTATTTTTTTAAACTGCATTTATTTCAGAATTATTAAAATTATTTATTCACGTTCAAATTTTTGAACCAGTTTTGTTTATCTTTTTGTGATTTAAAGCTGTAAATATTATAAGACAGGAAATATTTGAAAGTACTCTGCTTTAAACGTCTGACTCTGTTTGAACTGTCATATTTACTGGATGATGAAAGTCTTTCCTGGAACAAGACAAAAGACTGTTGTTAAAAATTAACCTTCCTTTTAATTGCAGGTACGGTCAATCGTATGACCTTATAAGAACGGAATGAGCTCAATGAGGAAATAAAGTGTGTAACAAGTGGTTAAACATTCCTCAAAGATGTGAAAGATGAGTTTGCATCACTTAATTGTATTTTCTTGTATTTTGAACGGTTTTTAAATAAAAGAAAGAAAACGTTTTTTGTTGTTTTATTGACAAAAACACAACAGTTTGCTCAGAAGAATAACAAAAAGACTACTTTACTTAAGAGCATGCTCCTCTTACAAGATGCTCTTATTTGACTATTTTCTTACAAAGAACAGAAAGCACAATAATCCAGGTGCGGATGAGACGCCTTCAGGTGGAGCAGGAGTCAGACGCGTGACCTGATGATGAAAAGGCAGGAAAACCTTTAGTTGCTCAGTAACAGCAGAAAGCTTCATGAAGAAAGGACGGAGACGTCACCTCTGCTCTCAGAGTTTCAGTCAGACTTAAGGACCTCCGCCGGCAGTTTTCTGGATCTGCTCTTTGAGGATGAGGATGCTCTGCCGCTGCTCCGGGGGCAGCATGGCGATCTGTTCTGGGGTCAGCTGAAGGACCTGCATGATCAGAGCCGCCTAAAGAGAAACGAGAGGGGGAAAAAAGATAAAGTTTGAACAGCTGTGGTTTGTAAACGTTTTCAGACAAACTGTTGGACCCACCTTCTCCTGGTCCTGTGTGGAAACCTGA
The DNA here is from genome assembly GCA_038048925.1 of Garcialebias charrua. Taxonomy (NCBI): domain Eukaryota; kingdom Metazoa; phylum Chordata; class Actinopteri; order Cyprinodontiformes; family Rivulidae; genus Garcialebias; species Garcialebias charrua. The sequence goes on from JBBPBX010004660.1 coordinate 32,600, forward strand.
CCCTGTCCTGGACTGAAACCTCCTCCTGATGGGGGGACCCCAGACATACCAGGACCCTGCTGGACCAACACAGACTTCTCATTGGGAGGAACGACCAAATGCCTTTAAAAAGCTGTTTATTTAAAAATAAAATTCTGCTAATAATTCATCACTACATTAATTTTATTTGATGTGCACAGTTAAAGTCTTAAAGATAAATATGTAGAGCAAACAAAAACACAAGTTTAATAGAACTAGATAACTTCAGAAGAGTTAAAGGGTGTAGATGGAGCTGCAGCCCAGAACGTGAAAAATAAATGTCTTCATTGTGATGTATGAACTGTAGAAGTGTAGAGAACCAGTTAAAGCTGTTGCCAGTGGCTCACTGTGGTCACCATGGTAACCACACACCTAAAGCTCCGCTGACATCATCTTTTAACTTTCCATAAAATGGCACAACATATATATATATTAAGATTGACCTCTGATCGTTTTTGCTAAAACAATGTGAAATTAATGAAAATTCCTCTCCAAAATAGTTTAAAATTAGCGCCGTTTTTTTACACGGTAAATTCGGGTTTTTCCGGTCACGTGATTGTGACGTCAGATACAGATCTCTGCTCCAACGGCACATTTAATACAATGGAGAAAGATACAAACGCATCCGTCGAATTTAGCCATTTAAAACTTTAGATTTTAGCGATTTGGCTTCAGTTCGTGAAGAAGAAGTTATTTTGAGTGATAAACAACAAACAGCAAGGTTTCTTTTGTCCGTGTTGCTTTTTTTTCAGGAGAGGTTTCACATACATGAAGTGAGCACCAGATGTCAGCAAAGCAGAGCAATCTACAGTGCTCTGTAAGAGTTATCACGATAGCTTTGCTGACATCTGGTGCTCACTTCATGTATGTGAAACCTCTCCTGAAAAAAAAGCAACACGGACAAAAGAAACCTTGCTGTTTGTTGTTTATCACTCAAAATAACTTCTTCACGAACTGAAGCCAAATCGCTAAAATCTAAAGTTTTAAATGGCTAAATTCGACGGATGCGTTTGTATCTTTCTCCATTGTATTAAATGTGCCGTTGGAGCAGAGATCTGTATCTGACGTCACAATCACGTGACCGGAAAAACCCGAATTTACCGTGTAAAAAAACGGCGCTAATTTTAAACTATTTTGGAGAGGAATTTTCATTAATTTCACATTGTTTTAGCAAAAACGATCAGAGGTCAATCTTAATATATATATATATATATATATATATTTCTCGAAAGAAATTAGTTCACTTTAGGCAAACTGGCTCTGACTCGATTGCTACTGTCTGGTCTGAGAGACGTGTCGCACCTCGACGACGTCATCAGAACGCTGCGTCTGTGGTCCTTTGTAGTCCACAGCACACGAAGTGGCAAGGAAAACGTGGAGTGGACTTCAGTCTGCTTAAACCTCTTCAAAAACAATCTGCTCCAACTAGTATTAAAATAGAACTTTTTAATGTTCAATCACTTTCAAACAAATCATGTCTAATTCATGATCACATTTTGGAGAAGAATTTGGACCTCATGTGCCTCACAGAAACTTGGCATAGACCGGATGTGTACAGTTCTTTAAATGAAGCTTGTCCATCTGGATACAGCTATCTGCAGAGAGCCCGCAGCACTGGCCGCGGTGGTGGTCTGGCTGTAATCTACCGCAGTAGTTTAGGGCTGTCGCATCTGGTTTCTCAGGATTTTTCTTCTTTTGAATGTCTGGCTTTCAGCTTCAAAGCCCCACTCCTGATGAATGTTATATTAATTTATAGACCTCCCAAACCGCATGTTTCATTTAACTCAGAGATACATGACCTCTTCACTTATTTCTGCACCTCCCCTGTGAAGACTATTTTTCTTGGCGACTTGAATATCCACGTGGACAATTCCTCTTCACCTCTGGCAACAGATTTTAAGTCTCTTTTGGACTCTCTTAATCTCACTCAACATGTTGACGCCCCTACGCACAGCAGGGGGCATACTCTGGATTTGGTGATTACTGACACTGTACTCATCAATAATTTATCTGTATATGACCTGGGTGTCTCAGACCACAGGGTCATCTCCCTGGAAGTGCCTTCATCTTCGCCTGCTTCAAACCCAAAACGACCCATCCAGTTCCGTGACCTTAAAAACATTTCCCTTGATGTTCTGTCTGCTGATCTTCACACCATGACCGCTGTCAATCATTCATCTGCAGATGACTCTGTGGATTACTACAACCAATCTCTTCGGGAGCTCCTGGACCTACATGCTCCCTTGAAAACAAGACTGGTGTCTTTCTCCCGTTCAGCCCCTTGGTACACTGATGAGCTGCGCAAGATGAAGGCAACTGGCCGTGCTATCGAGAGACGTCTAAAATCATCTGGTCTCTCGGTACATAAGCAGGCGTACAAAGAACATCAGAAAGCGTACGCCTATTCTCTTAAAGAAGCACGCTCCAAATATTATTCTAACATCATCAACACCTGCCCTGGAAACTCTAAACAGCTCTTCTCCACAATAACTCGTCTGCTTAATCCCATTAAACAAACTCTTGAGGACTCTGCTCAAAAATGCGAGCTGTTTCTTTCATCTTTTAAAACCAAAATTGACACTATCAGATCTCAGCTCCACAACCTCCCTGTTCTCAGTGTGCCATCTACCCGTCTGCATTCTGGGACCCTTAACAGCTTTGACGAAGTTGTTCAGAGTGAGGTGGAGGCCATCATCAAGAAAATGAAGCCTTCATCCTGCGCCCTGGATCCTTTCCCCTCGTCTCTCATAAAATCCAATCATTCTGCAATAGGCCCACTTATCACTCAAATAATAAATCAGTCTCTTCAATCTGGTCATGTTCCACTGCCTCTAAAAACTGCCATCATTAGGCCTCTTCTGAAAAAATCTAATTTGGATCCCGACATTTTTTCTAATTACCGCCCAATTTCACACCTCCCTTTTCTGTCTAAAGTGCTGGAAAAAGCAGTTGCTGCTCAGCTGCAGGATCACTTACAACAACACTCTCTGTATGAGAAGTTCCAGTCTGGATTCAGGGCAGCTCACAGTACTGAGACTGCACTGCTGAGAGTTACTAATGATGTCCTCTTGGCTGCTGACACTGGCTCTCCCTCCATCCTTGTCCTCCTTGACCTCACTGCAGCCTTCGACACTGTGGACCATAGTATCCTCCTCCACCGTCTTCATGTGGAGGTCGGTCTCTGTGACACCGTCCTGGACTGGTTTAAATCTTTCCTCTCCAATAGGCTGGAATGTGTTAGTCTTGGCAACGCCACGTCCCAGACAGTCTCTGTCTCCTGTGGTGTCCCTCAGGGGTCGGTTCTGGGGCCCCTGTTGTTTTCCCTTTACATGCTGCCTTTAGGTCAAATTATTAATCAGTTCAACATTTCTTTTCACTGTTATGCCGACGATACACAGCTTTACATCAGGACTGGAGCATCCTCATCTTCCACCTTGTCATCTCCATCTTCACTCACTGCCCTCTCTGCCTGCCTGGAGGCAATTAGGGCATGGATGAATCAGAACTTTCTTCAATTAAACTGCTCCAAGACCGAGGCCATACTGATTGGCACCCCTCACCAGGTACAGACATCTACTATAACAACACTTTCCTTTTCTGGACAAGACATCCCCCTCTCCACCTCTGTTACAAATCTTGGAATAAAAATGGACTCCAATCTTACATTTGAAAATCACATTAAGCTTCTGTTTAAAACTTGCTTCTTCCATCTTCGAAACATCTCTAGACTTCGCCCATCCCTAACTTTTTCCGATGCTGAGAAGCTCGTCCATGCTTTTGTCTCCTCCAGGCTCGACTACTGCAACTCCCTGTTTATTGGAATCCCTGGCAAAAACCTTCAGAAACTTCAATATATTCAAAACAGTGCTGCAAGGATCTTGTTGCGAGTTCGTAAATTTGAACATATTACGCCCATTCTTCATAACCTTCATTGGCTTCCTGTCGCCTACAGAATTCAGTACAAAACTGCTCTCATTACACATCAATGCTTACATGGAGCTTCACCAGATTATCTGAAGGATATTCTTATTCCACACTCATCCACCCGGTCGCTGCGGTCACAGAACAGTAATCTCCTTCACATTCCGAGAACCAAATTAAGGACCATGGGAGACCGGGCTTTCAGTGTGGCTGCCCCCCGCCTGTGGAACTCTCTTCCTGACTGTCTGAGGGTCCCACAGTCTGTGGTTGACTTTAAGAGCGGCTTGAAGACCTTTCTTTTCAACCGAGCATACTCTACCTCCTCATGATTCTACTTTTGATCTTAGTTGATACTGTTATTGATTTTACTTGTTTTATTACTTGTTTTATTGACATTTAATTTCTGTTGCACCGTGTAGCACTTTGAGATTTTCATTAATGAAAAGTGCGTTATAAATTGAATTCATTATTATTATTATTATTATATGTTGTGCCATTTTATGGAAAGTTAAGAGATGATGTCAGCGGAGCTTTAAGTAAGCCTTAAACAGCTGCTGTGCAAAAACAAAAAGTAAACTGAAAAATGTTTGAGCCCTGAGCAGCAGAACACTCCTGATGGCCATGTGTGAATGTTACACGTTTTATAAACTGACTTCACTTGTAGAGCTCCAGACGGCTGGATTTTCACCTAAATCTCATTGATCTCCATGATTTTTTCTGGCAGTTTGTTAGTAAAATTATTTCTGCGTTGCTGCTACCGACGTTCATAGAACCTTGAACTCGATGGGATCTGCACGTTTTATTTGGATTAGCACGGCCGATACAAAAAGAAGCCGTTACCGGTCTCGCAGGGGGAGGAACGTTTGGGCCCATGCCGTGGGGAACGGGACCTTGCATCCCCTGCACCATGGGACCCCTCTGACCGGTTACTGGTCCGCGAGCGTCCATCGCCCTCGGATCACGGCCTGGACAAACGGATCACACGGCTCACTCATCGAGGACACACATCCATGAGGTTTTTGGTTAATCTGAGGCTCGTAAAGAATCTGTCAGAACTTCTACCTCGGGCTTCCATCGGTGGTCCTCGAGTCTCAATCATGGGGGGTCCTCGTTGCTCCATCATGGGGGGTCCTCGTTGCTCCATCATGGGGGGTCCTCGTTGCTCCATCATGGGGGGTCCTCGTTGCTCCATCATGGGGGGTCCGTCGTTGCTCCATCATGGGGGGTCCGCGTTGCTCCATCATGGGGGGTCCTCGTTGCTCCATCATGGGGGGTCCTCGTTGCTCCATCATGGGGGGTCCTCGAGGGTCCACCATCATGGTTCGTGGTTCACCCATAGGAGGTCCCCTCATTTCTGGTGGGGGTCCACCTATCATGGGTGGTTGAAGACTTGGGGCTTGGTGAAGAGGGGGAGCTCCCATGTAGGCTCGGCTAAAGAAACACAAAAAAAAAGTTTCAGGCTTATTTGGCAAAACATGTTTAAAATAAATAATGATAATTTTAAAAAAAATCTTAGAAAATACTCTTAAATTTTCATTCATTGCTGATGACATTCAGGACTTAATGCAGATTTTTTTTTTTTTTACTCAACATTAAATGACAAAAGAGCACCACTTCTAGACACAAGTCTTTGATTCTGTCCACTTCTATTTTCCAATATAAAAATATTTGTGTATTTTTATGTGAAAAACTTCCTGTCAGCAGCTTTGCAGCTCTTTGCTCCACAAGAAGCTCCTCGTTGTATCCAAGCTGCTGCCACCTCTGAGTTGTGGCCTCTGGCACGTTAAACAACACCAGCTGTTACCGTGGCAACGGACCGCTGGTTTCCTTCAATCGTCCAGGGCTCGGACCTCGAGGATTACAGCAGTCCTGATAGCTGCAGGTTGTACTTCCAACAGGTTAAGCAATACAGGCGGACATCTTACTTTGGGTCCATGACCTCTCCGCTGGCGTTCAGCACAAGTCCTCTGGGGTCATTGGGGTTGTCTCCCAGAAGCCCTCTGTGGGGGATCCCGCCTGGTCCTGAGAGAACACGATCACACACTGAGCCTTTTATAATCGTTCCACATCAATCAATCAATCAGATCCAAAAACAGAAACCAAACTGGAGTGTCACAGGTGTCATCTGGCACCAAATCATCAGTCTGAAACCATCTGACCCACAGAGATGTCAAGACTTCAATTCATCACTTTTAACAAGAGCAATAAAGTCATTAGTCTGAATGTTCCAGTTCGATGAGCGTCAGAACATCTCCTCTGCAGTGGTCCCCTTTAAAACGAGATCAATGTTGAAGAAATGTGACTCAGATTGTAGGATTTTAATAAAATTCACAGAAAATAAGAAATCTTACAGAGATAGGTCTTGACTGCTGGTAGCAGGTTAGAGTAACAAGAACAATTTTTTAACTTGGAGATGTTTTGTAGCAACTAAATGAATATTGACGGTCTTTGTTGGGAAATAAACACTAAGGTAGTTTGAAGGTTTACTTACGGTAATCTACCAGAATTAATAAATATGACAGTTATTACTGTACCAGGACTCCTCTCTAACCTTCAACATGTCAAAGACCTTTGAGTCCATTTTTAAATACGTACTGTATTTTCCAGCATATAAATCCCTCCAGAGTACAAGTCACATTAGTCAAAAAAAGCATCATGAAGAGGAATAAAACCAAATATACAAGTCACTTCGACATGTATGTTGCATTTATTATGCGTCACCGCTGACCTGTCGCGTTTATTTAATAGTCAAAACAGCTTCATTTCGCCTGGGTGGTGCGACGCCATCCATCCATCACGTCCAGAGCTGCTAGCTCTCCAGCGTTCCTCCACCTGCACCAGCTGAGTGAAGCGAGCGCGCAGGGGAGGACTCGCTGTTGCAGTTCTTCGAAATTTAAAGAGTCAGTCAAAAATTGTGTTATGAATA
>JBBPBX010004660.1:53704-75657 GCA_038048925.1 Garcialebias charrua
TTATGCATTTAATACCCTTCCACATGCTCCGTGGGTCTTGTGAGGTGAACTGTCCCTCTATCCTCTGTGCATACTTGGCCTTCTTAATGCCATCAACCAGTTCTTTCCTGCTCTTTCTCAGCTCCTCTGAAGAAACACGGGTTTTAATTTTAAACTCACTTTGAAAGGAATTTTCATTAATTTATCATTTTGTTTGTAAAAACGAACATAGTTGAATGATACAAGATATTTATGTTGTAACATTTTATGCAGAGTAGGAAGATGATGTCACATACACTTTAACGTCTCATGATGGCATGATAAAGCCAGTGGTTCTTTAAATTGATCAAATTTAACTTAATTGTCATGCAAACCTTCTTGTCTGGACTATTTGTTTGTTTTTTGGACTACTTGAGAAGTTTTTTCTTTTTTTAAATCTTGTTGATTGTAAAAAAAAACAGAGGTCCTCGAGGGCCACTAACCTGCAGGTTTTAGATGTTTGTCTGCTCCAACACACCTGGTGCTTGCAGAGTATGAACAAGTAATTCAACCACTGAATCAGGTGTGATGGAGCAAGGATCCATGCAGGACCTCAAGGACCAGGATTGGACATCTTTGGTCAAGAAAGTCATTTTTTTCTAGATGGTTCTTTCCCTCCACAGGAATCCTGACCGTTTGCTCATTAAGATCTTCATCGTCTTCAGTTTGAGCAGACTGACAGCTCCAGGAGGAATGCTGGTGGCGCGGCACTCTTTAGTTTTTTTTCCCGAGCCCAGTCAAAACCTAAGAAACCAGTTTGGTGCCGATAGTGTTTGTTGGACTGCAAGATTTGAGTTTTGAGTCCAGATAAATCAGATTTGTTAAACGCAGCTGATCTTTTGGACCGAGCTGAATCCGCACCTTTTTTTGTTGGGTTTCCAGTCTTTCTGTATAGGTATCCATGGTAACGCTTTAGCAATTAGCAACAACTCAACTGCAGCTCCGCAGCAGATTGTTTTTCCAGAAAAATACCAGCAGATGATTTATTTCGGTCTACAGATTGCCGTCCTCCGTGATTCTGTTCAGCGCTGCCGTCACCACAAACCTGATGTCACTGATGTGTCGCAGAACGCAGCAAAAAAGGAGTTTTAAAGTTGTTGGACACAACCGTACGTGTCCACAGACCTGAATTTCAAACCCAACAGAGTATGATCGGAGGCCCATGAACACAGCAGAGACGTCTAAACCTTGTCCAGTTCCTTAAACGCATCACAGGTAGGCCTGTCACAATAAACAATAAATCAATTAATTGTATGATAAATGAAAATTATCAACCTCATTTTCATTTATCGGCTTAATCGTTTCTTCGTGTCTCTTTCTACTGAAGACACTGGATGTCAAAAAGCTCAACTCTGGAGCTCTTCACTGACGCCTCCCTTTCTCTTTGCTCTTTTAAATCAGTTTTAACCGTCCAAAAATCACTTATTTGGATAATTAAAAGCAGCTAAGCTACGAGCTAAGCTAACAGGCTGACCTCTGGGTCAGCTAAAAGCAGCTGAGAACTTGTTTACTGATTTTTATTAAAAGCTTTGTGTGACAAATGCTAAAGAGCTCAAACCACTCCATGCAGCCACCATTTTGAGAAACAAACAAAAAATAATAATGAAGGAGACAGCCCATGTCACATCAAGAGGCCTCCCTCCCATTTTTATTAAAGAGACACGCTGCTTGCTCCCTCACTATCCATCCTTCAGTTCAAACAGTCTTATACTGCCATCTGGTGGTCAATAAACAGGTACTACACTCAAAACAAATTTAAAATGTCTCGTTAAATTTGACAATAATTACCAATTATTGTCAAATTTAAAACAATATTATCGTTTATCACAATAATTTCTGAGACAATTAATCGCCCAGCAAAATGTGTTATTGTGACAGACCTAATCACAGGTTGACTTCTTCTGCCGTGTTTTGGACTCATCTAAGCAACCATCAGGTCTGATTGATGATAAATAAAAACAGGATCAAATCACAACAAAACCCAGAATTTACCGACTTTAGAAACTTATTGCATACCGGTAATCCTTGGTACCGTCCCCTTGACATGTCTTTAAAATAAATACTCAAATGTATACGGTTTAAAATCTGCTCTCATCTAAATTCTACGTTTTGACTAAACTTTTTTTCCACCTAAAAATAATTATATTTATTATTATTTAACTGCCATGGTCTCAGATTATTTTTGAAAGACTTCTTGCTGGCAGAAACATCTGGCTGTAGAGGTGCCGTCTAATTTTGAGTTTAACAAACAGATTGTGTGCTCTGATCACTGGAACTTGTTTTAATCTGTGCTGATGTCCATCTTGCCCAGGTCACTCTTAAAAAGGGAGATTTTTAATCTCTATTAAGTTTGTTCTTCTGGTTAATAAAGGTTAAATAAAAATAATAATTGCAAAGCCCTGGAATGTATCACATAATATGAAGTTTCAAAAGCAGATTAAAATAAGGAACCTGAATACTTTCTGAATCCACAGCAGGAGAGATTAAATGTTTTGGGCATAAATAAAAACATTTAGTTTGTTTTAAAATTGATTATTCACAAAAACTGACAAAAGCTGCAAATTAATAAAATGTTATTAAAAGTGTGGAGGAGAAATACGCCAATTTGTTTTGTTTTTTCTCATCAGCATGTTTTCTTATATCTAAGGTCATTTTAATTCTGAATATGTATTTAATTATGAATTAAACATTTTGTTTTCAACTTGTGAATGTTGAAACTTCTGCAGAAAACTTTATGAAAAGTTAGAAAGCAGAGCTGCAGCATGACGACTGAGCAGCAACAAGCCGATGAAAGGTTCAGGAAAAACCTGCTCACCATCACAACGCTGCTGTTGGAGATGCATGCAGTGCAATGATTACCTGGAGGTCCACCCGGTCCAGGTGCAGGTCCTGGTCCAGGCCCTGGTCCTTGCATGGGCCCGGGGCCAACACCCATGTTGGGAGGCTGCATCATCTGAGGGGCTCCATTGATGTGCATTCCAGGCTGATTGGATGAAAATAAAAATATATTTTTGAACAATCTGGATATAACTTCCCCTAAACATCGCGTGCTTCATTTGAAGAAACGTTTCACTTACAACTACCAGAATGTTATTAGTTGGTCTTACTTGTAACGTATAACAACAAGCTGGATGCACAAAGATTATACATTACGTAACACTGCGGGTTCATGCGATTCATTTATTTCTAGGGGTGCGAATCTCTCAGTGTCTGGAGAATCGATTCGATTCTGATTTTTGATGCACCGATTCGATTAAAAATCGATTTGATTCAGAATCGATTTTCGATTCAGAATCGATTTTCGATTCTGAAACGATTTTCGATTCTGAAACGATTTTCGATTCTGAAACGATTTTCGATTCTGAAACGATTTTCGATTCTGAAACAATTTTCGATTCTGAAACAATTTTCAATTGAAATCATGAAAAGATTAAACAATAATGTAAGCAAATAAAACATTTATTTAAAGCAATAATGTATGCTTGTAGCAAACATTAATAATGTCAAATAATACAGTACAGTATACGTAAATACAGCAGCCTGAATTGTGAGCAGATGGGTACCGGTATATGAATAGAATGCAGCAGCTTTAATCAAAGTCAAAATCATGTTGCACTCATCCATGTTTCAAATGTGTATGGATGGATTTTGTTTAAAAGATTTGTCTGGTAAATCTTTTCAACAAAAGCCATCTATCCATCATCTTTACCCGCTTTATCCTTATTCGGGTCCTGGAGGTCACTGGTTCAGGTCAGATTTCTTCTTCTTTCTGCCACCTTTCATTTTATGTATTCTTTCATATACTATGAGATATGGTTTTATTTTCTTTATCTTTTGGGTTTTAATGTAAAAAAAAAAAAAAAAAAAAAACGATTTTGGGGCTTTTAGAATCGATTCTGAATATCGATTCTTTGAAAAAAATCTATTTTTTTCCTGCACCCCTATTTATTTCATCAATTTAGATTTACTCCTGAAAACACTGAAGAGGGGCTGAATAAAAACCAGCAGCAGGTGATTATTAAAAACACCTACCTACAGTATTAATGATGATGATTTGATGATGATTTATTTGTTTTCTCAGGGACAGTGCACAACAATACATTGACCTACAAAAACAGGAAAGATGCATTGTGCCAGGTTATAGTAATAATACTAATTTCCGCCTGTAGTCCCCGGACAGGTTGATGTTTAACAAGAGTAACGGATTTTTGTAAGTGGATGAGAAAACCATTAAACACAAATACAGACACAATATATACATACATATCATACCTCGCCCCTCAAATATACCATACATAAAAAACTTTCAAAATTTCACCAGTTCTCTCACACACACACGCACTACCAGTTTGTTCACATACACACACACACACACACACACACACACACACACACACACACACACACACACACACACACACACACACACACACACACACACACATACACACTTCTTCAAACAAACCTACAAACTAATGTATCATTAACAAAACACCAAAGAACAACATCAACTGTAGAAATCGTTTATATCTTAATTTGAATAAACACTGTCCCGTTTGGTTCAGGAGCACCGACTAGTTCCAGCGGCACCTTATTATTAATTAAAGTTGTTTTCACACATGAACACTGGACGATGTTTGGAAGGTTAGGTGGAACATCTCCCTGCTCACACGGCAGGACACCGGGTTTTCACAGCTGGAAAGACTTCTGAAGTAATCTGCGAGGTCGGACAGGGTGTAAAAAAATCCAGTATTCAGACATCAGGTTTTTGTTTCTGCCGTGTCAGGGGTTCCTAATACTGAAGAAGTGGAAGACAACACGTGCAGCCACCAACAGGAAAACACATTCTTGGAGCCAATTCTCTACAGAAATACCGGCTTTCTCTGCACCGCAGGCAAACCTAAAATTTACCAAACTTGTTTTCAGTGAGAAAGTCTGGCATGCTCAGCAAAAACAGGTTCACTCTCAGACACTACTTACAGATGAACTGTTTTAATCAGTGTTCAAATCCAAACTATTATTGGATATTTTTGTCCGATAGTTTAGACATGTTTGTTTGCACAACTTTTACATTCTGCTACCTGATGAAGCTGCAGTCCATGTGATTCAACACCTGACGCTCAGGTATGAGAATAAAGGCTGAAGGAAAAGGACTAGCAGTCCTTGAAGGAAAGCACTTCGCCTGACGCCATTCCTTTCAGGTCACGAGGAGCTGGTGCTTCTCTACAGCGATCACTGTGTGAGAGGTGGGGGACACCCTGGACAGCTCGCAAGTCCATCACAGGGACAAAGAAACAAACATTCACACTCACTCACACCTACGGACAGCTGAGAGTTAACAATTAATGTAATCCCAATATCCCATGGTTTTTTTTTTGTGTCTGTGAGAGGAAATCAGAAAATCTGGAGGACACCCACGTGTGCACGAGATGTAAAGTCCACACAGAAAGGCCGAGAAGCAATCCTGTATCCTTCTCAGGTGACAGCTGTAACCACGGCACTGCCCCAAATTTAGCTCAATATCTGTAAAACTCAACTATTATAATTTTTGTGTATGTCGAAATCAAGAAACTGTAGTGGACACAAGGAAGTGACAAAAAAACTTTAGCGTTGTTTCACCTTCAGGCCACAAGGCCAGAGTGGTGATTCGTTTGTGCACTCACCAGAGGCTGCGGCTGGGACACGGGGACGCTGGGCTGAGCGGTGGGAGGATTGACTGGTGGTGGTGCTGCTCCCCCCTGTGCACTGGGAACCAACGGCTGCACTGTAGTTTGACGGTGGAGCATTTTCTGCACAGCACAAAAAAAAAAAAAAAAAAGTATAGTTCTTTCTAAACTGAATATTTATTAAGATCTTTATTTCTAATTATAAATATTTAAGTCAATTAAAAGTTCTTTTTTAAATTTTTATAAATCTTTATTCTCACCAAGGCAATCTCAGGGTCGACAATTCTCATGACCACCTGAGCCTGCAGCAGAGCGTAGGCCAGCTGGGGGTTCTGCAGCAGCATGTTCCTCGCCTCCTGGGGACTGTTTTGCACACACAGCTGGAGAGAGAAATCACCTTTTAAAGTAAATACAATTAAGAAAATGAAAACAAAACAAACCTGTTATCACAGATTCACATCCAAACACAAAAATTCTCCTTAAGTTTTTCCGCTGCACCAAAATCTAGTTTGAAAAAGTCCCAAACCCATTAAGGCAACGTCTGCACGAAACAACAGATGAAAATGTGCAAAAATGTCTGTGGAGTCAGGTCTGGACTGGACCCCAGGAGCACTCAGATCAGCATATGGACAGGTCCTGCCAACGTGAACTTTTGAAACAGAACACTTCCACAGTTGGGGGGTAAATGTCTGCAGCGTGTTGTTTCTTTGAGTCTAATGAAGCAGACTGCCAGCTGTGCAAAGATAAGGTGTGTCTGTCAGAGCTGAGGCAAACAATCTGCACAGCACTTGGACGTCAAATAGGAGCATCTTCATGCAGTTTTAAAGGTATCTGGACGGGATTCTTTTTGTCTCCTGATGATCAAGTCTTTGTCCACAAATACAGATCCCGTATTTTCCACCGTACACGTCGCTTCGCCGTATAAGTTGCATCTATTGTGCATCATCGTTGACAACCCGGAAATGTGGACCGGTATTGTGCCAAAAATCGATTGGCTGCCAAATGGCAGCCGCAGGAGCGTGCACGGGTGGACTTTAATAAGAATTTAACACGATTTAACACTTAACAATTATTTGTTTGCTCGAAATTATAGTAAAGGTGTGTCTCAGTCTAACTTTTCCTTAATAAATGCACTTGGGCCAGTCAAATCAGCTGCATTTCAAAACCAGATTCACGGAAGCAGGAGAGCGCGCAGAGGAACAGCTTGCTGTGCATTTCTTCCTAATTTAACAAGATAACCACCTAAAAACAATTATTTGTTTGCTCGACTTTATAGTAAAGGTGTATCTCAGTTGAACTTTTGCTTAATAAAAGGACTTTAAATAGTCAAATCAGCTGCATTTCAAAAGTATTTGCTGCCTTGGTGCTCTGGGAGTACGCAGAGGGAGGAAATCAGGAAGGTAGTAAATGTAGTTTTATAATAATTACTGGATACATCATTCTTGCCTCAATAAAAGCACTGACCTATTTGTTATTTAAATCTAACCCAAGACAAAAATTTGTTTAATTGTTCCCACACATAACCTAATGGCAAACAAAAAATGGTAAACTTGAAAACAGAACAGTTTAATTAAAAGAATTCAACACTGAAAACATGCACAATTCAAAAAGAGAGGGAGAAAAATAATTACTGTATTTTTCATCCTGTAAGTCACAGTTTTTTTGCTAAATTTACATGCCTGCGACTTATAGGCCGAAGTGACATATTTATAGATTTTTTCCATATTTACAAACCATTTTTTGACTGAGATATGACCGTTTCCATTCATTCAAAGCTGTGCATTTCTTTGAAATTTAACAAGATAAGCACCTAAATTTTTTTTTTTTACATTATAGCAAAGATGTGTCACAGTTGAACTTTTACTTAATAAATACACTTCAATGGTCAAATTAGCTGCATTTCGCCAGGAGGGCGCAGCAAAATGAAGCTGATTTGACGGTTGCTCCAAGCAAGCTGGATGAAGGTGGCAGGCTATGGGAAGCCGATTGTGTCATTAATAGACACTTTTACCCATTAATAGACACTTTTACCTATCACATGACACAACGGCATGCCATACTATTTGAGTGCCATCTAGCGGCTGAAAATGGTAGTGTTCAATATTTTCAACGTCAGAATGAATGAAAATGGTCATATCTCAGCCAAAAATGGGGTTATAAATATGGGGGGAAAAAAACATAAATAAGTCGCTTCAGTGTATAAGTCGCAGGAAATGTAAATTAGAAATGTAAATTGTGCAAAAAAAAACTGTGACTTATAGGCTGAAAAATATGGTACTTTTAATAACCCCATTTCTGAGTCAAACTTATCTTTGATGAGCAGCAGTCCTGGACATAAACTTTGTCTCCACCAACATTTTCTGTGACCTAAAGCTGCAATCGTACAAATTTTTTCTATGCATTTTAAGCCTAAAATTTACATAAAGTACTAAACAAAGTGAGTGGTATCAAAAAGGCTGTTCTCTTAAGAAAATACAACCTTTAAATTATACAGGTATTAGTCTCTTTTAGCTGCATTTGTTTTTACACAACCATAAAATATAGAAATAAAGGTACAGGAATAAAGTACCGTGCAGAGTTTTCAAGTCACCACACATTTTCTGTGCAGGTTTTGTCCAAGTTACTAGAATATCTTTGCATTATTTTGTGATGGATCTTAAGGAGGATCAAAGTTGTTATTTGGACATGGGTTGCTTTTCCCTCCACTCTGTTTCAGTCAGGCAAAGGCCCCCCCATAGCTCTGCGTTCGGCCGTACGCCGCTCTACGCGCGCGTTCGCCCGCACAGCTCTGCGATCGTTCTCACGTTCATTCTCGCGTTTTCGCTCCAAATTCTTGACGTTATTTGAGCAGCCACAGCGCAGAGCGTTTGCTGATTGGTCATTTGCTGACACGCCTACTGAATTGATTGACAGGTCGGGGGAGAGAAAAAAAGGCGAGCCGGCACTTCACACAGCTTCAGCCGCAGCGGTGTTCTGTGTTTATATCTTATTAAAAACTTTTTAAAAATTTAAAAAACAGGGAGCGCTGGTCCTGCAGCCCACAGCCCATCAGGAAATCTGCAGAAACTCGCGCAGCCACGTTGGACCCAGTTTAATTTGCTTGTGACAAATTCATTCATTTCCTCATCATTTCAGTCATGGAGTCAGCGGAGGAGGAAGCGATCACTTGACTTTTGGCAAAAAAAAACAAAAGAAAAGGCCAGATCAGGGATGAAGAAGGGGAATTTAATAAATTTGTGTCACATACAAAACAGTCCGGCGCCGGGGAGTTTATTGTGAGACAACGTGTTTGCGTATGTGGTCGTAAAATTTGAGCTTGGCGCGTACATGGTACGCTTGTGCCTCTGCGCACGGACGGCGTAGAGCGGCGTACGGCCGAACGCAGAGCTATGAAGGGGCCTTTACTGTACTTGTCAATTTTTAGTTTTTTTTTTTACATGTCACTTAACACTGACAGATAAATAATCAAAGTACAGTATTTTAAAAGAAAACTCAAAGTGAAAGTGCCATGTACTGTATTGTCATTGTATGCTCCCTACATTTACCCATCATCTGCATTTAACCCATCAAACATGAGATACAACTGTAGCAGCAAGCAGCTATGTAATTGCCCAGGGAGCAGTTAGGGAATAACTAAAACATGTGGACATGGCGGGGAGCTGAATCTGTGACTTTCTGGTCCCAACAGTCCTACCACTGCATCAATGATAACCAGTGATGCACCTGCACATAATAGAGAACTTATGTACGGTAAGGAACTTTTTCATTGCATGTTTGGCATTTTGCTATCAGCAGTTTGTTGTAGAGCTACACATACTGCATTTTACTGGAGGTTATGCAGCATAACATAATCAGAGTCAATCTGATGATAGCTCTTATGAGCCCTACTGCCGCTAAAGCTGAAAGAAAACTCCCAAAGCAACAGCATGTTTTTGATATAATCAATCAATTTGAAACATCTACCAGCGAAAAAGGAATAATTCTAGATACTGAGACATTTTATCTCCTCCTGCACGGTTTGACTCATCTGCTGAAAGCAAATTTATTTTATTTAAATAGATCAAATGACAGACATAATACTCTAATTTGGTGAGTTTTTTTTTTTGCTAGCACCTGTAGACTTACAAATTTTAACATAGAAAAACACTGACAATTGGGAGAAAAAATATATATATACTGTATACTGTATATATATTTTAAATCAGAGTGTAATTAGCTAGAAGTAGAAAAAAAGTGGTGAAAAAATGATGTAATAAACCACAGCCTACCTTCATCTGCTTCATGAGTTCAAACATCTGCTCAGGAGGCAGACTGGCCACAGCTCTGCTGATGGACTCTGGAGCTTCTTCTGAAGCAACACTATCTCCATAAGGAGATTCAAAAATGGGGGCTCCTGTTCCCAAACCTGTGCAGGAGAAAATAAAAGTATTGCTTTGCCCAATCGCCCAAATATACTATTTAAAGATTTAAAATACCTTACTTTTAAGTTCTTCCTTGTTTTTCTCACTAGCTGCATTGTCAACTCTGAGAGCTCGACCACTGAACTCTCTTCCATTTAGGTTCCGCATGGCACTAAGAGCCGTCTCCTGGTCTTGGTATTCACAGAAGCCATATCCCTTCGGCTTTCCTGTTTCCCTGTCATACACTAACCTGAAGACAAAAACAAACAAACAAAAACAGTCACAATACTGTATTGACTTGACTAAAATATTTTTATTAAAATAAAAATTGAAGACAAATAAAATTTAACACAAAACTTGAGCTTGCTTTCTTTGGAAAGCCAACCAAAACCAGCTTGAAAACTAACCTACCGTACACACTGCAGTTCATTCACTGCACTTACCTGAAACTGACCACAAGTCCGACTTCAGAAAATATGTCTTTCAGCTGCTCCTCTGTGGCTTCATACGGAATGTTTCCAACTGAAATTTAAATTTAAAACAAGTTAACAATAAAAAAAGTTAATAGTTTAATTTAAATGTTGTTACTGGTAGGAAAGCGTAAAAGTAGCGCGGTGAGTTACCGAAGCACTTTGCTAGCTAGCTTCCATACATTAGCCGATTATTTTCAAACTTATCACAAGTCCAGTGTGGAAATAAAATTATATATTCTGGAAAGGAGCAACAACTAACTTACCAAACACTGATCGTAATGATCTATCGACCGCCGGGTCTCTATTTAAGGCAGCTGCGGCTGCAGCCACCACAGAGCTAGCAATGTTCGCCATGTTAGAGCGAGAGGGGGACAGAAATTAACGTGACACCGGATATCAAGCGGCAGCAACTTCCGTTTGAATAAAATTAATAATTTAAATTCCAATAACGTGATCTTTTCTAAATTCCTAACAAATTTTATATTGTTTCTAACTTCGCTTATAATTAAAAAGCAGCGAATGGTTTTGTGTATGAGTGAAAAGTGCTTTTTTAAAATAAATAAAAAAGAAGCTAAAAGAAAACAGGTGGCGCTGTTGCTACGGTAACCAGCGCTGCCGTTTCCTCCAGCGCTGCCGGAGATAGGAAGAATGTCGGGAAGTTTACAAAGCCGTAATTCACTTATGAAAAGGCAAACGACGTAACAAGACTCCAGAAAGACGCGGCTTCTCTACCACACAAGATTCGGTCAGTAAATGTTTGTATTAAGTCATTTTAAAATTTGCTAATCAGCCTGCAAATGTTGCTAAAAACGTAGCCCCACAATGATGGAGTTGTTAGTTAACTGCTAACACCTGTGGAGTCTCAAATGGCAAAAAATGAGCACATTAGGTGGATATAAGGTCTGTAAAACTTGTTTTCTGCTTCTTGTGGCATTTTTAAATTGGAGAAGTCAGTGGGCCTGTGTTATTACACTCTTTACCTTTGAACCATGACTTTTTTCTTTTGTAGAAATGGGGACAAATGAATGACTTTAGGTTGCATTGGTGCCTAAAACTACATTTTGGCTGTGTATTGTGTGTGCACACAAAACTGGCTCATCCCTTGAGTTATGCCTGTCTTGTCCTTGAATAAATCACGAGATAAAAACTAAAATCCCGGTTAAAAACTCACTACTACTCCATTGCTTTCAATGCCAGCTGATTTGTATTGGATCGTTTTATTTATGATCTGCAATGTTTTTATGTTTATCGTGTTGTAGTTCATTGTCTGTGTTGCTTGTTGCGTGTTTGTTTGTCCAGCACTTTGGTGTGGACTTGTTCCTGTTGAAAGTGCTTTATAAATAAAATGGTATGGCATGGTATGGTATGGTATGGAGATAGTGTTCAGAAGCTCAGCATAGGAACAGTTAAAAATAGGTGGCTTCACAGTTTTGCACATTACAGCATTCAAAGTACAGAATATGGGCCTTTTAAGTTGGTGCTCCGAATCGTTTCGGGTGATTTCTTAGTGAATGGAGGTGAGGGAATACAGGTCCTTCTAAAAAAATTAGCATATTGTGATAAAAGTAATTATTTTCCATAATGTAATAAAAATGAAACTTTCATATATTTTAGATTCATTGCACACCAACTGAAATATTTCAGGTATTTTATTGTTTTAATACTGAGGATTTTGGCATACAGCTCATGAAAACCCAACATTCATGTCTCAAAAAATTGGCATATTTCATCCGACCAATAAAAGAAAAGGTGTTTTTAATACAAAAAAAGTCAACCTTCAAATAATTATGTTCAGTTATGCACTCAGTACTTGGTCGGGAATCCTTTTTCAGAAATGACTGCTTCAATGCGGCATGGCATGGAGGCAATCAGCCTGTGGCACTGCTGAGGTGTTATGGAGGCCCAGGATGTTCCGATAGCGGCCTTAAGCTCATCCAGAGTGTTGGGTCTTGCGTCTCTCAACTTTCTCTTCACAGTATCCCACAGATTCTCTATGGGGTTCAGGTCAGGAGAGTTGGCAGGCCAATTGAGCACAGTAATACCATGGTCAGTAAACCATTTACCAGTGGTTTTGGCACTGTGAGCAGGTGCCAGGTCGTGCTGAAAAATGAAATCTTCATCTCCATAAAGCTTTTCAGCAGATGGAAGCATGAAGTGCTCCAAAATCTCCTGATAGCTAGCTGCATTGACCCTGCCCTTGATAAAACACAGTGGACCAACACCAGCAGCTGACATGGCACCCCAGACCATCACTGACTGTGGGTACTTGACACTGGACTTCTGGCATTTTGGCATTTCCTTCTCCCCAGTCTTCCTCCAGACTCTGGCACCTTGATTTCCGAATGACATGCAAACTTTGCTTTCATCCCAAAAAAGTACTTTGGACCACTGAGCAACAGTCCAGTGCTGCTTCTCTGTAGCCCAGGTCAGGTGCTTCTGCTGCTGTTTCTGGTTCAAAAGTGGCTTGACCTGGGGAATGCTGCACCTGTAGCCCATTTCCTGCACACGCCTGTGCACGGTGGCTCTGGAATCGGCCCTTCTCCACAATCTTCCTCAGGGTCCGGTCACCTCTTCTCGTTGTGCAGCGTTTTCTGCCACACTTTTCCCTTCCCACAGACTTCCCACTGAGGTGCCTTGATACAGCACTCTGGGAACAGCCTATTCATTCAGAAATTTATTTCTGTGTCTTACCCTCTTGCTTGAGGGTGTCAATGATGGCCTTCTGGACAGCAGTCAGGTCGGCAGTCTTACCCATGATTGCGGTTTTGAGTAATGAACCAGGCTGGGAGTTTTTAAAAGCCTCAGGAATCTTTTGCAGGTGTTTAGAGTTAATTCGTTGATTCAGATGATTAGGTTAATAGCTCGTTTAGAGAACCTTTTCATGATATGCTAATTTTTTGAGTTATGAATTTTGTGTTTTCATGAGCTGTATGCCAAAATCATCAGTATTAAAACAATAAAAGACCTGAAATATTTCAGTTGGTGTGCAATGAATCTAAAAAATATATGAAAGTTTCATTTTTATCATTACATTATGGAAAATAATTACCTTTATCACAATATGCTAATTTGTTTAGAAGGACCTGTAATGTGTAAACAAACAGTGACATGGGTGTGTGCAATGATATATTTATTATATCTGGGGAGATGTGAAAATTATAAACTAACAAATGGTAGTTTGGGCCATTTTTGTGCTTATTTCATCATGGGTACATCAAACAGCAACATATTACTAGCCCAGTTTTAAATGTGGGATTAAACAAGGAGCATGTGATTTAGTAGAAATGTATCAAAAACAAATAAAACTATATAAAAGCCTAGATAGAATCTTTGATGGCAATGTTTTAAACAACCATCTTGTGCAATTTGTTAGTGCTCAGAATATGTGTGGTGGATGAGTCTCAGCCACTACCACAACAAATTCTAGCTCGATGTCTGTAAAATTGACGGAGTTAGATCCATTTTTGTATTTATTTAGGCCCAAATAGCTGTAGCAGCCATCTTTAAAGAGATAGGCACATTTTGTTAACACACAGAGACAGGGGCAAAAACATTATTGTCCTCATTTCGCCTTTTGATGGTATGCAACGAAAAAAAGATGTGTGTGTGTGTGTGTGTGTGTGTGTCAAGACTTCAAAACCCAACTTTAGATAACACTTGAAAAAAATAATAATATTGAATTTGTATTGTAATTTATGCCCTTCTGTTTAAAGCCACTATATGATGAAGTCTCTAATTTGAATACTCATCTACGCCTTGGATACAATTTCATGACATTTATTTTTATCAGTGGGTTTAATTTACATCAAAGAGTCACTTCTGAGCAGTTTATACCGAGAAGCTCAACAATTCCCTTTGAGCAGTCACTTGGCAACAGAGAAGATAAAAAAAATAAAAAAATAAAACTCGATTTTAACAGGTAAGAGCGTCTGGCCCAACCAGACTCAGGCAGGGCAGCCATCTGCTTCGACCGGGGACAGCAGGAGGACAAACGGAGGCTGGAGACAGAGGGAAAACTGCAAAAATGAGTTAACATTGTTCAGACAAGTCCCGGGGTTTTAAGAAACAGGAAGCTCGGGAGCCGGGTACTTCAGAAGGCAAATAAACACACAAAAAGAAGAAATGAACTAATCAAGGGACGCTAAATGCTAAATAATACAAGTCCATTAATGTATAATCTTTATCTAAACCAGTTGTTTTTCTTTATCTAAATGATTCATTCAACCTTTATTTATACAGGCTAGCCTCGTTGAGTCACGGGGACTCATTTACAAGAGGGACCTGTCTCACTCACACCAAACAACCATCCACTCTCAATAATAAAACAATAATAAAAAATAATAATAATAAAAGTTCCCCATTAATTTGAATTGTAATAGGCGAATAACATACTGCCAAAGATCAAACCTGTTTCCTTTAAGCCATTTATTGCAGACTGGATCTAAAGTCTAAACAGAAAAGATGTAAAACAAGAGCATTAATGGAGCTTTTCTTTAATATCTGAACGTGCACATGTTATAGTTTTCCCCCTGCTAAATGTACAAATGGCAGTGTCTTCCACAAATTTAGCCTTTAGGAGAATCTCGTCCTTACATTTGTTTACCATGCGCTTAGTAATGATGATGAAGTCAAGCTGTACCTAAATAATCATATGAAAATATGACATTAATAACCTTTTACGTTTAGCAAAAAAAAATTGTCCAGCCTGATTATTATTTTTGCCCTGTGATGGACTTGCGACCTGTCCAGGGTGTACCCACTACCCCACCTATCGCACAGCAGCGTACAGGAGACAGACTTGGTGGTCCAAGGGGTCAGGGGTCACCTTTACACCAGCTTCTGTGTGGCGTTCGTAGTGAAATCTCAGTTTGTACGTTTATTGGTGCTCAGCAAGCAGAACTCCTTTTCCCAAAAAAGCTAAGGAATTGTGGACAAGTGCCTGATACAATAACAAACAAGTTGTTTGCACCAG
Organism: Garcialebias charrua; assembly: GCA_038048925.1. Taxonomy (NCBI): domain Eukaryota; kingdom Metazoa; phylum Chordata; class Actinopteri; order Cyprinodontiformes; family Rivulidae; genus Garcialebias; species Garcialebias charrua. Next base: position 69,234 of record JBBPBX010004660.1, read on the forward strand.
AACCACCTGAACTACACCAGAACCACCTGAACTACACCAGAACCACCTGAACTACACCAGAACCACCTGAACCACACCAGAACCACCTGAACTACACCAGAACCACCTGAACTACACCAGAACCACCTGAACTACACCAGAACCACCTGAACTACACCAGAACCACCTGAACCACACCAGAACCACCTGAACCACACCAGAACCACCTGAACTACACCAGAACCACCTGAACTACACCAGAACCACCTGAACTACACCAGAACCACCTGAACTACACCAGAACCACCTGAACTACACCAGAACCACCTGAACTACACCAGAACCACCTGAACCACACCAGAACCACCTGAACTACACCAGAACCACCTGAACTACACCAGAACCACCTGAACCACACCAGAACCACCTGAACTACACCAGAACCACCTGAACTACACCAGAACCACCTGAACTACACCAGAACCACCTGAACTACACCAGAACCACCTGAACTACACCAGAACCACCTGAACCACACCAGAACCACCTGAACTACACCAGAACCACCTGAACTACACCAGAACCACCTGAACTACACCAGAACCACCTGAACTACACCAGAACCACCTGAACTACACCAGAACCACCTGAACTACACCAGAACCACCTGAACCACACCAGAACCACCTGAACTACACCAGAACCACCTGAACTACACCAGAACCACCTGAACCACACCAGAACCACCTGAACTACACCAGAACCACCTGAACACACCAGAACCACCTGAACTACACCAGAACCACCTGAACCACACCAGAACCACCTGAACTACACCAGAACCACCTGAACTACACCAGAACCACCTGAACTACACCAGAACCACCTGAACTACACCAGAACCACCTGAACCACACCAGAACCACCTGAACTACACCAGAACCACCTGAACCACACCAGAACCACCTGAACCACACCAGAACCACCTGAACCACACCAGAACCACCTGAACTACACCAGAACCACCTGAACTACACCAGAACCACCTGAACCACACCAGAACCACCTGAACTACACCAGAACCACCTGAACTACACCAGAACCACCTGAACTACACCAGAACCACCTGAACTACACCAGAACCACCTGAACCACACCAGAACCACCTGAACTACACCAGAACCACCTGAACTACACCAGAACCACCTGAACCACACCAGAACCACCTGAACCACACCAGAACCACCTGAACCACACCAGAACCACCTGAACTACACCAGAACCACCTGAACTACACCAGAACCACCTGAACTACACCAGAACCACCTGAACTACACCAGAACCACCTGAACCACACCAGAACCACCTGAACCACACCAGAACCACCTGAACCACACCAGAACCACCTGAACTACACCAGAACCACCTGAACTACACCAGAACCACCTGAACCACACCAGAACCACCTGAACCACACCAGAACCACCTGAACGACACCAGAACCACCTGAACGACACCAGAACCACCTGAACGACACCAGAACCACCTGAACCACACCAGAACCACCTGAACCACACCAGAACCACCTGAACCACACCAGAACCACCTGAACTACACCAGAACCACCTGAACCACACCAGAACCACCTGAACTACACCAGAACCACCTGAACCACACCAGAACCACCTGAACTACACCAGAACCACCTGAACTACACCAGAACCACCTGAACCACACCAGAACCACCTGAACCACACCAGAACCACCTGAACCACACCAGAACCACCTGAACGACACCAGAACCACCTGAACACACCAGAACCACCTGAACTACACCAGAACCACCTGAACCACACCAGAACCACCTGAACCACACCAGAACCACCTGAACTACACCAGAACCACCTGAACCACACCAGAACCACCTGAACCACACCAGAACCACCTGAACGAGACCAGAACCACCTGAACCACACCAGAACCACCTGAACCACACCAGAACCACCTGAACCACACCAGAACCACCTGAACCACACCAGAACCACCTGAACACACCAGAACCACCTGAACCACACCAGAACCACCTGAACCACACCAGAACCACCTGAACCACACCAGAACCACCTGAACCACACCAGAACCACCTGAACCACACCAGAACCACCTGAACCACACCAGAACCACCTGAACCACACCAGAACCACCTGAACCACACCAGAACCACCTGAACCACACCAGAACCACCTGAACCACACCAGAACCACCTGAACACACCAGAACCACCTGAACCACACCAGAACCACCTGAACCACACCAGAACCACCTGAACACACCAGAACCACCTGAACCACACCAGAACCACCTGAACCACACCAGAACCACCTGAACCACACCAGAACCACCTGAACGACACCAGAACCACCTGAACTACACCAGAACCACCTGAACCACACCAGAACCACCTGAACCACACCAGAACCACCTGAACCACACCAGAACCACCTGAACCACACCAGAACCACCTGAACCACACCAGAACCACCTGAACCACACCAGAACCACCTGAACCACACCAGAACCACCTGAACACACCAGAACCACCTGAACCACACCAGAACCACCTGAACCACACCAGAACCACCTGAACCACACCAGAACCACCTGAACCACACCAGAACCACCTGAACACACCAGAACCACCTGAACCACACCAGAACCACCTGAACGACACCAGAACCACCTGAACCACACCAGAACCACCTGAACCACACCAGAACCACCTGAACGACACCAGAACCACCTGAACCACACCAGAACCACCTGAACCACACCAGAACCACCTGAACCACACCAGAACCACCTGAACCACACCAGAACCACCTGAACGACACCAGAACCACCTGAACCACACCAGAACCACCTGAACCACACCAGAACCACCTGAACGACACCAGAACCACCTGAACCACACCAGAACCACCTGAACCACACCAGAACCACCTGAACACACCAGAACCACCTGAACACACCAGAACCACCTGAACTACACCAGAACCACCTGAACCACACCAGAACCACCTGAACTACACCAGAACCACCTGAACCACACCAGAACCACCTGAACCACACCAGAACCACCTGAACTACACCAGAACCACCTGAACCACACCAGAACCACCTGAACACACCAGAACCACCTGAACTACACCAGAACCACCTGAACTACACCAGAACCACCTGAACCACACCAGAACCACCTGAACTACACCAGAACCACCTGAACTACACCAGAACCACCTGAACCACACCAGAACCACCTGAACCACACCAGAACCACCTGAACTACACCAGAACCACCTGAACTACACCAGAACCACCTGAACTACACCAGAACCACCTGAACTACACCAGAACCACCTGAACCACACCAGAACCACCTGAACCACACCAGAACCACCTGAACTACACCAGAACCACCTGAACTACACCAGAACCACCTGAACTACACCAGAACCACCTGAACTACACCAGAACCACCTGAACTACACCAGAACCACCTGAACCACACCAGAACCACCTGAACCACACCAGAACCACCTGAACACACCAGAACCACCTGAACGACACCAGAACCACCTGAACCACACCAGAACCACCTGAACCACACCAGAACCACCTGAACCACACCAGAACCACCTGAACCACACCAGAACCACCTGAACCACACCAGAACCACCTGAACCACACCAGAACCACCTGAACCACACCAGAACCACCTGAACCACACCAGAACCACCTGAACCACACCAGAACCACCTGAACTACACCAGAACCACCTGAACCACACCAGAACCACCTGAACCACACCAGAACCACCTGAACCACACCAGAACCACCTGAACACACCAGAACCACCTGAACCACACCAGAACCACCTGAACCACACCAGAACCACCTGAACTACACCAGAACCACCTGAACTACACCAGAACCACCTGAACTACACCAGAACCACCTGAACTACACCAGAACCACCTGAACTACACCAGAACCACCTGAACCACACCAGAACCACCTGAACTACACCAGAACCACCTGAACCACACCAGAACCACCTGAACCACACCAGAACCACCTGAACCACACCAGAACCACCTGAACTACACCAGAACCACCTGAACCACACCAGAACCACCTGAACCACACCAGAACCACCTGAACCACACCAGAACCACCTGAACACACCAGAACCACCTGAACACACCAGAACCACCTGAACTACACCAGAACCACCTGAACCACACCAGAACCACCTGAACCACACCAGAACCACCTGAACTACACCAGAACCACCTGAACCACACCAGAACCACCTGAACCACACCAGAACCACCTGAACCACACCAGAACCACCTGAACTACACCAGAACCACCTGAACTACACCAGAACCACCTGAACCACACCAGAACCACCTGAACTACACCAGAACCACCTGAACTACACCAGAACCACCTGAACCACACCAGAACCACCTGAACTACACCAGAACCACCTGAACTACACCAGAACCACCTGAACTACACCAGAACCACCTGAACCACACCAGAACCACCTGAACTACACCAGAACCACCTGAACTACACCAGAACCACCTGAACTACACCAGAACCACCTGAACACACCAGAACCACCTGAACCACACCAGAACCACCTGAACTACACCAGAACCACCTGAACCACACCAGAACCACCTGAACCACACCAGAACCACCTGAACTACACCAGAACCACCTGAACTACACCAGAACCACCTGAACTACACCAGAACCACCTGAACCACACCAGAACCACCTGAACCACACCAGAACCACCTGAACCACACCAGAACCACCTGAACCACACCAGAACCACCTGAACTACACCAGAACCACCTGAACCACACCAGAACCACCTGAACCACACCAGAACCACCTGAACCACACCAGAACCACCTGAACCACACCAGAACCACCTGAACCACACCAGAACCACCTGAACCACACCAGAACCACCTGAACCACACCAGAACCACCTGAACCACACCAGAACCACCTGAACTACACCAGAACCACCTGAACCACACCAGAACCACCTGAACTACACCAGAACCACCTGAACCACACCAGAACCACCTGAACCACACCAGAACCACCTGAACACACCAGAACCACCTGAACCACACCAGAACCACCTGAACCACACCAGAACCACCTGAACCACACCAGAACCACCTGAACCACACCAGAACCACCTGAACCACACCAGAACCACCTGAACCACACCAGAACCACCTGAACCACACCAGAACCACCTGAACCACACCAGAACCACCTGAACCACACCAGAACCACCTGAACGACACCAGAACCACCTGAACACCTGAACGAGACCAGAACCACCTGAACCACACCAGAACCACCTGAACCACACCAGAACCACCTGAACCACACCAGAACCACCTGAACGAGACCAGAACCACCTGAACCACACCAGAACCACCTGAACGAGACCAGAACCACCTGAACCACACCAGAACCACCTGAACCACACCAGAACCACCTGAACCACACCAGAACCACCTGAACCACACCAGAACCACCTGACCAGAACCACCTGAACGAGACCAGAACCACCTGAACCACACCAGAACCACCTGAACCACACCAGAACCACCTGAACGACACCAGAACCACCTGAACCACACCAGAACCACCTGAACCACACCAGAACCACCTGAACCACACCAGAACCACCTGAACGACACCAGAACCACCTGAACCACACCAGAACCACCTGAACCACACCAGAACCACCTGAACGAGACCAGAACCACCTGAACCACACCAGAACCACCTGAACCACACCAGAACCACCTGAACGAGACCAGAACCACCTGAACCACACCAGAACCACCTGAACCACACCAGAACCACCTGAACCACACCAGAACCACCTGAACCACACCAGAACCACCTGAACCACACCAGAACCACCTGAACCACACCAGAACCACCTGAACGACACCAGAACCACCTGAACCACACCAGAACCACCTGAACCACACCAGAACCACCTGAACCACACCAGAACCACCTGAACCACACCAGAACCACCTGAACGAGACCAGAACCACCTGAACCACACCAGAACCACCTGAACCACACCAGAACCACCTGAACGACACCAGAACCACCTGAACCACACCAGAACCACCTGAACCACACCAGAACCACCTGAACGAGACCAGAACCACCTGAACCACACCAGAACCACCTGAACCACACCAGAACCACCTGAACCACACCAGAACCACCTGAACCACACCAGAACCACCTGAACCACACCAGAACCACCTGAACTACACCAGAACCACCTGAACCACACCAGAACCACCTGAACTACACC
>JBBPBX010004661.1:0-10468 GCA_038048925.1 Garcialebias charrua
GGTGGTGGCACGAGGTGCGCAGCGTGCCAACATGACAGGAGGTGGTCGACATGAGTGGCGCGGCCGCGCGCGGGGGGGGGGCGGCGTGGCGTGGCGCACGGTGGTCGACATGAGTGGCGCGGGGGGGGGTTTGAAGCCGCTTCTTTTAATTTAACAAATTTGTGTCGTTGCATTTAATTCTTTTTAAACTCAGAATACTTTCTGAGTAACAAAATATGAAGTTATTAGTGAAGGAAGTCCGTCTGGATAACAGCGGACCGACTCCTCGTAAATTTACGACAGGTCCGGACCACTCGTAAATTTTGTTCGTATCTGAAAAAAATCCTAGGATACGAAAACATTGTTGAATGCCACAAATGGTCCTAAATCACTCGTACGCACAGTTTAAGAACAAATCTGTGCGTACGAACGGTTCGTGAATGAGGGCCAATGAACAGCAATGGTAGAATTTCCTTAAACAATAAACAATAAACAAACAAACAATAAACATTAGAAAACAAAAGAGAGAAAAAAACAAAAGAAATATATATATTTTTTTACAAAGTATCAAAAAACTAGCAAAACATTATAAGGTAGACCTATAAAATCAAAGACAGGAACAAATCTGCATTGGTTTTTGCCAGGATTCCAACAGATTCTGAAAACCATTCATGTAACAGGGTTGTTGTTTAATGAATTTGATCAGAATGCACCATATTTATAATATTTTTCTTGTTTTGCAGAAAAGTTTATCTGGTATTCATTAGAAATGTTTCTTCTAATCTTTGTGGAAACTGTTTCCATCAAGTACATTACCGTCATCCATCAAGTACATTATTTTATCAACTAAAATTATTGAAGTTCCATGATTTGGTAGACTATAATATTTTATCAGTTATGTATAGAGCTCAAAATAATGCATTACCTTTAAATATCCAAATGCACTTTGTTAAAAGACAAAGTTGTTATAATCTTAAGGGAACAGAGTTGTTTGTAAAACCACAATTCAGAACCAGTTTGAAGGGACGTTCTACCTCAATTCAGGGAATTAGATTATGGAATGGCTTGGAGAATGTAGTTAAAAATGCCAAGTCAATGTTTACATTTAAAAAAATGATCAAAACAAATGTGTTAAAAAAATATATGTGAAATAACGTAATGTGTATTGTATTAGTTAGAAAATTAGAAAGTGTTAGTCATTTTGTACTGTATTAGTATTAGTTAGAAAATTAGAAAGAGTTAGTCATTTTGTACTGTTGGCTGAAGAATATTATTGTTTAACCTGATTGTTGGAAAAAGTTGGTTGAAGATTATTATTGTTTACATGGTTTGACTACTGTTGTTTAATCTGATTGTTGGAGATAAGGAGCAGATATAATAAGATTTATTCTTCTTTCTGCTACCTTTCATTTTTTTTACATTTTTGTACACTATCATTATGAGATTGTCTTGTATTGCTTCTTTTGTAAAAAAAATGAACAAATTTAATAAACATAAACATAAACATATTTTCCATGTACAGTAATCCAGGTTCCTTTTGTTTGTGTAGTGACGTCGCCCCCTGGTGTTTTTATTTATTTATTTATTTATAGAAAAAACAAGTACAAAAAAAAACTTACAATGTCAAACAAGGCTCGAGACTTAAGGCATGCATAGCACAAAAGAGAATAAAGGCACATAAACAAAAACAAAAATGTGTCTTGGGCAGCTTACAACAGAAATTCGTTACAGATTGTTTTAGTTTTTAAAGCTTTGGCATTAGTACAGTACTTTAAAGTAGCTAAGTAAGAGGAAATATAATTAGAAAACACTATAAATCTAGGTTTTAGCAAGGAGAATTTACAACTGTGGATGTAAAATTTGGCTAAGAGTAGTATTAAATTTACAACAAAAACTTTCTCACTTGAAATATTTGGACAAAAGAAACCAAACAGTATAATTTTAGCGTCAAATGGTAGGTCAATTTCTAACTTTCTATTTACATACATGAAAATGTCTTTCCAGAACAGCTGAGTATGAGAACAGTCCCAGAAGAGATGGATGATGGTCTCCTCAGAGCTGTGGCAGAGTGAACACATTGGGTCTACGTTTGGACGGTACTTGGAGATTATATAGTTTACAGGATAACATTTATGCAGAATCTTTAGGGATACTTCTCGAATCTTATTAGTTATAAAGTATTTTCTAGGTAACAACCAAACATCTTTCCAACAGATATCATTAAATAAATTATCCCAGAAGAATATAGAAGCAGGTTTACTAATACATTCTCTAATTATTAATTCTCTAATACATTTGTTATTTGTTTTTTCACTTAAAAAAGGGTCAGAGTTACCAATGAATAATTCTTCAGTTAAATAGTTCGTGCTGTTGTGTACAGGATTTGACATCAACATTTTCACACCAGATGGAATTGCATCAAAGACAATTGCAAATTCTTTTGGTAGTACTGGAAAGTTATACGTAGTTAAAAATTCACTGTAAGAGTAAGTGTTGCCGTCTTTGTTGAATAACTGATGTACATGAACTATTCCTCTGTCAAACCAATTTTTAAAGAAAATAGATTTATGTTTAAAACAAATGTCTTTGTTATTCCAAATATAGTATTTGTGTGGAGAGAAATTGTGTTTGTGAACCAGAGACCAGCACAAAAACAGCTGTTTGTGGAAATTGGAGAGTTTGATCGGAATTTTGTCAATGTTGTAATTACACCTTAAAATAAAAGATAGACCACCCAATGCTTCAAATACATGTGTTGAAATGAAGTTCCACAAAGAGTTTGGATTTAAGAGATATCTTTTGATCCATTTAATTTTAAAGGAGGAGTTTAGAGTCTGTAAGTCTAATACATTAAACCCACCAGAGCACAGCTTATTTATCATAACATTTTTTCGGATTAGATGAACCTTTTTTTTCCAAATAAAATCAAACAATGTTTTATCCACTTTTGAAATGATGTCCTTGGGAACCTCCAAGGCAGAAGTCGCATAAACCAAACTGGAGAGACCTTCAGCCTTAGAAAGTAATACACGACCGGAGATGGATAAATCTCTCTGTACCCATAAATTGAATTTTTTTTGAATTACAGTAACAAGGGGATTAAAGTTATCACTTAATCTTTGGTCCTCCTCTTTTATAATATAGATACCAAGGTATTTAACTTTGTGTTTTACTGGGATTCCTGAGATCTCTGTGTCATGACATGTTTTAATAGGGAGTAACTCACATTTAGATAAATTAAGGTTGAGACCTGAGGCTGCAGAAAATTCACCAAGCAGCTCAACAGCACACTTTACTTGAGAGCAATCTTTTAGAAATAGAGTTGTGTCATCTGCCAGTTGGCTCAGACATATTTCTCTACCAGCAATCTGAATACCTTTTATGCAGCTGTTTTTAATGAAATGTGCTAAAATTTCCATAGGAAGAAGGAACAAAAATGGAGAAATTGGACAACCTTGTCTAATTCCACGCTCAACATTAAACCTGCCAGAGGTTCCATGAGCTAGTTTAATTGAGCTATTGCCTCCAGCATAAAGGGTGCGTACTGATTTCTTAAAGTGCTCACCAAAACCGAACAGATCCAAAGTTTTAAATAAAAAATCATGTTCCAGTGAGTCAAACGCTTTATGGAAGTCAAGAAAGAGAACAAAACTATTTTCTGATATTAAATCTGCGTAGTCTAATAAATCTAAGATAAGCCTTATATTATCAATTATGTGTCTTCCCGCCATAAAACCATTTTGAGTTTCCCCAATAACATCATGAAGTACTTTTTTCAATTTATTTGCTAAGCATAATGCTAAAATTTTATAGTCATTATTTAATAATGTAATGGGGCGCCAGTTGTCTAAAACTAATACATCTTTTTGTGGTTTTGGGATGAGTGTAATTAAGCCTTGGCATAGAGTGGACGGTAATTGTTCTTTATCTATACTTTCTCTAAAAACATTCAGCAAAAAGGGAGCAAGTTCTTCCGTGAATAGTTTGTAAAATTCAGAAGTTAGCCCATCAGTACCTGGAGATTTATTTAATTTAAGTTTTTTAATAGCCTCTGAGATTTCTGTAAGCGTAATGGGAGAGTCGCAAATTGATTTTTTGAAGTCTCCAATTGTCTTAATATTACCTAGATTGTTAAAGAAATCATTCATATGAGCAGGTGAAATGGTTGAGGTATATAGTTTTTTATAGAAGTTCTCACACATTTTAGATAGTTCTTTTGGATCTTCTATGATATCACCATTTGAAGAGAGTCTATTTATACTATTTTTATTTTGCCTTTGTTTTTCTAGCTTAAAAAAATAGCTAGAATTTTGCTCACCCTCCTCTAACCATTTCGCTCTTGAACGTACAAATGCACCTTTAGCTTTATTGATATATAATTGATCAAGTTTTAGTTGTGCAGTTAGGAGATCTGCTTGCTGTTGTTCAGATAGATTTTCAGGCAATATGGATGATAGCGAGATTAATTTGGCTATCAGATTACTTTCATCTGATTTCTTTTCCTTTTTTAGTTTAGAACTTGTTTCTATAAACAATCTTCTCAGCTCATATTTTAAAAGCTCCCATTGTTTTTGATATTCCCCTGTATCTTCTGCAGTCTCAAAATGTTCTGAGATTTTTCTTCTTATTATTTCAATTAAAGATTCGTTTTGTAATAAAGAACTATTTAGTTTCCAGTATGCTGGGTATCTTTGAGTTGGCTTATCAGGAGATAAGTTTAAAGTTAATACAATTGCTTTATGGTCTGTTAATGGAGTAGGCATAATTTCTGTTTTGCAATTTAATTGAGTAAGGGATTCCGATATTAACCAAAAGTCTATTCTGGATCGTAAAGAACCAGCCTTGTTTGTCCAAGTAAATTCTTTACTATTTGGGTTAGTAACTCTCCAGATATCATGAAGACCTTGTTCATTCATAAAATCATTCAAAAAACAGTTGGCTTTATTTCTGCTAGGCCATCTGTCCAAATCATCATTTAATGTGACGTTGAAATCTCCTCCCAGTAATATTTTAATATCATTAAACTTTTCTTTTATACTTTCAAAGGTAGTACTTAGTGTTTGAAATAATTCTTTGTTTTCTCTTGTGTTAGTGTACCCATAAACATTACCTAATAAAAAGAACTGGTTGCAGTAACAAAAAACTGTTAACACATAATGTCCATTTGGGTCAGACATAGTGTAAATAACCTTCTCCTTAAACTTGTGCTTCAGGGTTAACGTTCCAGCTGAGTGATGGTTTCCATGCGACATCCACAGGTCCTCGCCCCATTGTGATTTCCAGAAGTTGTGGTCATCTTCAGTAGAATGTGATTCTTGAACCAAGCAAAAGTCAGAATCAAACTGTTTCACATAAAGAAAAACTGCCTTGCGTTTAGTAATGTCTCTTAAGCCTCGAGCATTAACAGAAACAAATTTTAAAGTAGAAATGTTTAACAAACAAACAAACACACAAACAAACAAACACAAAAGTCAGAGCAGCGATTAACTCTTAGATTGAATTAATCAGAGTATTCTCCCTTTTCAGAACAACTGTTAGAAAATTTCTTTGTTATCCACAAAGGCCCTTCCCCCAACGAAGTAGGCCCGCTTCTTCTCCTCACGTGCCTTTTTGATGATGGGCCACAGCCTTTTTCTTTTCTCTTGATCCTCCGGTGGCAGGTCCTCCATGAAGCGCAGCTTCCTCTGGGTCATGTATTCAGCATTCTTCGACATCTTCCACACTACTTCCCTGTAGTGCCTCGTGGAGAACTGGATGATGATATCCCTCGAGTAGCGCTGCGGCGCAGCTGTGTTTCTTCCAAGCCTGTGTACTGAGTCTATCACTTCAGCAAACTTCTCTTTGTGGCTTGGAGCTATGTTCTCGCAGATTTCTACCACTTTTCTCCTCACATCTTCACCCTCAGCCTCACTCACACCACGCAGGCGTAGGTTACAGCGGCGTTTGTCGCGTGACAATTCGGCAACTTTGTTCTCCAGCATTTTAATTTTCTCTTCAGCAGCATCCACTCTCTTCACAGTGATATGTAAAGTTCCTTTAATTTCTTGCAAGTCAGCAGAAATAGATTCAACTGACCTTTTGAGCTCATCCATCGACTTTTCCAGAGACCTCTGGAAGGAAGCTCCTTGCTCGAGAATAGCTTTCATTAGCTCCTCTTTCACGACGTTGAGTAGTTCTTGCTCCATTTTGCCGTTTCTTGTGATGCTGGTTTTCTCAGGTGAACTCTGAGGAGTGGTAGGAACCTTTTTTTTCGTCGAGTGATTCTTTGGCATTGCTAATGAATACCAAGTTGTTGAAAATGCCGTTTTTCTGCAAGTTTTGGGAGAAACTCCGACGAAGCGTCTAACTCCTTTCCTCCATCTTGGAAACTCGACGTCACCCCCTGACGCCACCCCGTCACCCACTCGTCACAGTCGCCCCCTGGTGGTGGCTGCTGGTAAATGTGTGGACATGACGTCACCAGCTCGGCCTCTTTGTTTTCCTTCGTTATGAGAAGCTACGTGTGGATTTAGCTCCGTGATTTATTTCAATTACTGATGAAAAAAGACTTCTCGTGAGTCAAATACTTTATTCTGTGATTTAGTTCCAAGCTGCTGCTGCCAGAGGCTTGTAACACTGCAGCTTCTTGTCTGTGGAGAGGAAGTTATTCACTATGTTAGCATGTGTAGCTGTTAGCATGTGTAGCTGTTAGCATCTGTAGCTGTTTGCATCTGTGTAGCAGCTACGTCTCGTTGTCGCGTGCTTGGATAAAGACAGCAGTTGACCTGAGGTGAAAAATGAGAAGTAAAAGGTAGAATCTCACTGAGCTGCGACCGCTGGGAGATGAGTTGGTGATGAGAAACTGCAGGAAATCCTGATGAATCATGATTTCTCACAACTCTGAGTGTTTGTGACTAAGAGACCAGCGGGCCTGAAGCCTGTCAGTTGACTGGTCGTGGGTTCATTCACACTTTGATCACAAGTCTCTAGAAGCTGACACCTGGTCTACTTTAAAGACCAGGATTAAGACTTTCCTTTTTGATAAATCCTACAGTTAGGATTGTCTTGGGCTTCCTCAGTGATCCCTTAGTTCAGCTGCATTAGACTCAGACTGCTGGAGGATAAACTGAGCACATCTCACTCTGTTGCTGCCTTTACTCGCTCTACTGCTTTAATAATCTAGTCTCGTGACTGTGTGTGTGTTTTTCTGTGTAGGAGCAGGAGCTTCACGTCAGACCTCCACCAACCACATGTTTGTTCTCTAACAGGTATGGTTGTCATTTCTAGTAAAATTGTTCAATATTATACTTCAGACCAGCAGCCTCCACTTCAAAACATTCAATTTTTTTTATAAATAATAGTTCTTGTTCATGGGAACCGTTATGCATAAAATCAGGTTTAATTAAGAAAACGTGTTTTAATGTCTGCGTAACTTTTTATTCATATTCTAACACAGCTCTTTAGATTTCAACATCTGGAAACGTTTGGAAGAATCAAAAAAACTTTTTATTAGCAACATATAAACACAGAACACCGCTGCGGCTAGAGCTGCCAGCTCTCGCCTTTATTTCTCCCGACCTGTCAATCAATTCAGTAGGCGTGTCAGCAAATGACCAATCAGCGACCTCAATTTGTCCTGTAGGTAAATGCTCCTTGTCTGTGGAGCTGCGCTGCAGCTGCTGGGTGGATACTCGAGTATTACGTGCCACCTTCCTTTCTTTCGGTTTCTTAAAGCTAATAAGAGGCAAACGATCTCTTCTTCCTCATCATCTGTTGATGACATGGCTGAAAGAATAGCAGGAATGACGAAATTAAGGAAATGACGTCAAGAATTTGGTGCGAAAACGCAATAATGTATGCGAGAACGTATGCTGGGGTATAGGGCTGAACACTGCGTACAGTACGCGCGTACCGACGCGTACCGACACGCATACGGACATACGCAGAGCTACACTGGGGGCTTTAGTATACGAAGCTGCAGCTGATTATCACAGGGCTTAAAGATCTCCGGCACCCAGCCGGATTTCCGGCTTTTGACCAAACTGTAAAAAAAAAAAAAAAAAACTGCTCGCGCGGCTTCACAGGAGTAGGAGTCCGTTCATGTGTGCGCGCGTGTGTTTTTGAAGCGTGCAGCTCTTGTTTGGCTGCACTGCGTGTGCAGCGAATCAAAGCCCCCCCTCCCCCGCACACACACAGCCAATGTTCCCTCACTGCCCGGACATTCTCTGCGCACAATAACATCTTTGCGCGCATGCCGGTCGCCTCAACTTAAAATGATCGTGATCGATGGACAGCGATTACATCCAATCACATTGAAGCTCACGTTGTTTTGACCAATCAAAATCCGGAAGGCGGGTCTTACAAGCAAGCATGTTTGTCTGCAGCTTCAGTCAGATCATGCAGAAGTCACGGAGTTTGTCACACCGGGCAGGTACGTGGGTCAATTAGTGTTAAAACTACAGATTTTAAATCTCGTTGTTAGGTCAAGTAAAATCAGAGGTATGATAAATAATCCACACCACGTCTTTTATCTGAATAAAGTCAAATATCAACCGCGAGAAGCTGCACACTCGCACACACATGCACATACACACCGCTGAACACAAACTGTAAACAATCCCCGTCCTTTCTGAAGGAGGAAGTTATTTGTCAAGCACCAAATCTGTAGGAAAAATAAGAAAAAGATGCAGAAGCTGAACGGAGGTCAGTGCACGATAAAGTCACGTGATAAAGTCAGTGAGAGCGGGGTGATGAAGAGGAAGATCGTTAGAAGAGGAAGAGCAGAACCAGGCCAGGTGTGCAGAGGAGCAGGCCAGAACCAAGCATCAGTTCCTGAGCTCTGCAGATGTTGACCCAGGGACCAAGGAGGAAAATACACTTTTTAAAAACTTACAGTAAAATAAATATTTTGTCAATAAAAAAATAATACAGTAATGTGGAGATTTTAAACAAAAACCCTACAAGCATTAAAATAAAAATCATCTAAATTAGATACTGTATATTTATTAAAAGTGTAATACTGTCCTGAGTTTTTGCATAGTAGTTTTTGCATAGTATTAGTATGAAAGTATGAAAAGTTACACCAACACTAAAACACTAAACATTTAATAAACATAAGCATAAAATGAAATAATAAAAATTATTCATTCAGCTGGGAGTTGCAAAATCACTTATATTGAAAGCAAACTCATGGAAGTTGCTGCTGTAATCTGATTGTTTTAATAAGCCATGTAACTTTCTATGATCCCAGATTTATAACAGGTGTGTGGATAGTGCGCACATCCTGTTGCTCATAGTGGTCCTCTGTGTGCTCAGAGAGCTTGTGTGTATGCTCAGACACATGAAAAATTAGAGGGAACATTGCACACAGCTGAACATAAACAATCCCCCTCCCCCCCTCCTTTCTGACGGAGGCTTTCTAAACTAATTATTGAATCAAGTTACTTACTGGTATGTAGGTAAACATAGATGTTTAACCCTTTAAAATACACCAGAATACAGGAAATGGCATCTACTTTATTCCAAATTTTCTGGGGGAGGACCCCCAGACCCCCCCATGCTTCTGATGCCATACTGGTAAGACATTTTCCATCAGAGTTTTAACAGTCTGTGCTCACAAACATTTTCACTGCACAGAAACATCTGTGTGTTAATGCTGGAGATGACTCCAGCTTGCTGGGAGTCCTAACACCAGCTCTGTGGAACTTCCCTTTAGATTGTGATACAGTATTGAGTATTCTAAATTTATTGCAGATGAATTCACTGAACTGTGTCTGTTCAATGTGGCGTTGAGTCTTTTTTTGAGTTGTTTTTGCTGCAGGGCAGTTCTCTGGGGCACATATTTTTACATTAAGTTCAGATACATTGAAACCTCATGTAAGTCATTGTTACTTGAAGCTGAATTGTTTAAAAACAGTTAATTGCACTTTTCAGAGAGCATTTTTAATAAACGTTGGCAAAATGTTACGATTTTATTTTATCAACAACACAAAAAAGTTTCAGGCTCAGGATTTTTTTTCACTTTAAGCCCTGTATATATATATATATATGTAGTCCCCGATTTACGAGCGAGATCCGTTACAACGAGGCGCTCGTAAACCGGAAATCTCGTAATTTGGAACGGCCGCCATTTCGCTCGTAAATCCGGAAATCCGCTCGTAAATTGGAACGGTTTTCGCTAGCGCACCTAAAAACACTCTATTTTCATCTAAAAACTACTTTTGAGTGCATAAAAATGATCGGAAACGTGTGTTTATATGCTTAACTTGCTAACTGAAGTGAAAAAACACATGAAAACTCAGTATTTTTTTCGTTTTTTCCAAAAATGTGCAGCTCGTAAGTCTGGAACCTCGCAGATCAGAGCGCTCGTAAATCGGGGACTACCTGTATATATATATATATATATATATATATATATATATATATATGTATATATATATATATATATATATATATATATATAGTATATATATATATATATGTATATATATATATATATATGTATATATGT
>JBBPBX010004661.1:10670-28900 GCA_038048925.1 Garcialebias charrua
ACGGACATACGCAGAGCTATACTGGGGGCTTTAGTATACGAAGCTGCAGCTGATTATCAGCGCGGCCATCTTATTCCTTATCAGAATGATAATCTTAGATATGAAAAAGTAGAAGAACCATGACGGTAAATAGTGTTATTACAAAAAGATCTTTCACATCTTGTCTATCAGGACACGATTTGAGACATCAAAAAACTCTACCAGCAGCACAGTTAAAGGTCCACTGACATCATCTTACAAATTTGCATGAAATGATGGAAGATATATACTGTATCTTGTATGATTCAACTATGTTCGTTTTTGCAAACAAAATGATAAATTAATGAAAATTCCTTTCAAACTGAGTTTAAAATTAAAAACCGCTTTTCTCTCTGAAAAATCTGACTACAAGCGAATGCAACTTTCACGGAATCTTGTTAACACATCTGGATCTGCCTATCATTGCAACTTTCACTGTTTTTGGGTTCTGAATAGGGATGCACTGATCCACATTTCTCACTTCCGATCCGATACCGGTACTTAAGAATTGGGTATCGACCGATACCGATACTTTTCTGATCCGATACTGTTCAGGTATGTGAATCTGTATAATGAAATTTTTGTACTGAGATTATTCATTTTAACATTGTGTGAGATGTACCCAATGAAGACACTATTGAGCCTTACAACAGGAAACTCACAAATTGTAACAACACACAAGAGGCAAGTCTACCACACAAATGCCCTTCTTACTCATGGTTCAGCTAAAAAAACTAAAAAAACGCTAAGCATGATGGGAAAGACAACAAAATCCACTTCCTTAGTGGTTAAGGGGAGTGGCTGTGTTGTCTTTCCCATCATGCTTAGCATTTTTTTAGTTTTTCAGATGCACCTAAAGCTGGCAAACTAAAAAACTGCTAAGCATGATGGGAAAGACAACAAAATCCACTTCCTTAGTGGTTAAGGGGAGTGGCTGTGTTGTCTTATTAAAAATATACTGTATACTCTATACAGTATTTTTATTTTTTATTTATAAATAGATAAATGTACAGTACTGTACAGTCACCAAGCACTTAGCCTATCCTAACACAGTTAAGGAGTCAGTTGAATTGTCTCCCTCCTCCCCAGCAGGCTCCATTCACATAAAGGGAGCTACTTTCACTTTATGTGAAAGGGAGACAATTCAACTCACTCCTTCATCTTTAAAAACTGTGTTAGGATAGGCTAAGTTCTTGGTGACTGTATAGTACTGTACATGTAGTCATAATTTTTTTTAAAATTTTTTTATTTTTTTTTATGAGATGCATATTCGTAAGTCCGAAACCTCGTAAGTAAGAGCGCTTGTAAGTCAGGGACTACCTGTATATGACACAGTTACTAATGGAAAATCAGCCACTTTATCTAATAATCAAACTTCTACAAATCAAATCCCTCCTACAAGTCAACCATCTGTTAATCACAATTAATCACACCTTCTCTTTTTCTCCATTCTCAGTCAGTGAGGTAAATAAACTGTTAAATGATCTTGATCCTAAAAAATCTGCAGGTCCAGATGAACTTCCACCTTATTTCTTAAAGGACATGACCCACCATGTTTTCAAATTGCATCGCCATTAATATTTATTAGTTTATTTAAAAATAATACAGGAGCGTTTATTTATATTGTAGAGAAATAACTCTAAATGTGTTATTTCATGATTTATAGCAGATTTTAGCAGAAGCTCCAGGAAAATCTGCCCCTCTCCATATATGGGCATTCACATCACAAAAGTATCCGCCTTGGAGTTACAGGCGGAGTTATAATAAGCATTCATCAACTTCCATGACCGCTGCTCTAAGAGAGGAAAAAAAAAAGCGAAGCGGTCGCTCACTGATGTCTGTCATATTCTGAGCAGCATCCACGTAGACATACTAGTTTAATTTGCTTGATCGTGACAAATTCATTAATTTCCGCATCGGCTTTTCATTCTCTCCCCGTGACCAGACAGGTCGGGAGTACAGAAAGGCAGCCGCGCAGCGGAGCTCTGAGCGCGCGTGCTCCCCGTGCTCCCCGCAACAAGGCTAGGATGGAGCAGAGCCCTGAGTCGGCAGAAGGAACTTCAAAGGTGACAGCGGAACGGGGAGCCAGGGAGAAGACAGGAGAAGCAGCGCGGCTTGCTCCTCTGGGCAGAGGAGTGAGAGCAGCCAGCAACAGTCCGCAGCTGTGTTATATCTTATTAAAAAGTTCTATAAAATAAATAAAAAATAAAAACAGAGCACTGGTCCAGCTGTACACACAAATGCACCAGGAAATATGCAGTTTTAACTCCCACTCTCATAAACCTCCATGGAAACTCACCCCTGCCTTCTGGGTGGAGACGTAACAAAAGTCACTCCACACTTCGGCACTCTTCGGCCGGGTTTCCGGATTCATTCGGGACTCGTTTTTTTTTTTTTTTTTTTTAACCCTCGCCTGGCCCAAATGCAAAAATGAAAATAGACGAAATATTCTACTACAGTAATAGTTCAATATGGTGAATTGTTACTGTCATGGTGGGTGTTGTCCTTTAAGGCTGGCTGCTCATATCATCACAGTCCCTGTGACCCACATCTTTAATCTGTCCATAAGCCAAAACACCATTCCGGATGCTTGGAAAACAGCCTTTGTTCTTCCTTTGCTGAAGGGAGGTGACCCCACCTCACTGAACAATTATCGACCGATCTCTAAACTCTGCATTTTAGCCAAGGTTCTAGAAAAACTGATAAACTCTCAGATCAAAAATTATCTGGACTCATTTAACATCTTACCTCTTCATCAATCTGGTTTCAGGAA
Organism: Garcialebias charrua; assembly: GCA_038048925.1. Lineage (NCBI taxonomy): Eukaryota > Metazoa > Chordata > Actinopteri > Cyprinodontiformes > Rivulidae > Garcialebias > Garcialebias charrua. Next base: position 13,462 of record JBBPBX010004661.1, read on the forward strand.
AAAACACAGCACAACAACTGCTTCTCTGAAGGTTCTGAATGATGTTGTTGAAGCATTGGATGCTAAGAATTATTGTGCTGCACTTTTCTTAGACCTGTCTAAAGCTTTTGACACTGTGGATCATAACATCTTGTGTCATAAGCTCTCAGAAATCGGTTTCTCAGATCACACCATTGGTTGGTTTTCTAACTATCTTTCCGATCGGAGGCAATGTGTTCAACATAACGGTACTTCTTCCAGTTATTTAACAGTTAAAAATGGTGTACCACAAGGCTCAGTTTTAGGACCCACCCTCTTTACAATCTACATAGCTAATGTAGGTCACTGCATCCCTGATGCATCCTTACATTTCTATGCTGATGATACAGTTGTTTACTGCCGAGCTAAAACAGTAGCTAAGGCTTTCCAGTTACTGCAATCCGCTTTTGACATCATCCAGTCAGATTTGTTCCATCTCAAACTTGTACTAAATGCTGATAAAACCAATGGGGGTGCTTTTTTCAAACAGGAAGTCAGTCCCAGCAGTGCTTCCTCTGATTTTATCCTCAAATGGTGTCCCTATTGAGTTTGTTGATTCCTATAAATATTGGGGTATCCTGGTCGATTCACATCTCTCTTTTAAACTCCATGTCGAAAATCTAGTAAAGAAACTGAAAGTTAAACTGGGTTTCTTTTTCAGAAACAGATCATGTCTAACACTGAATGTTAGGAAACACCTTGTATCTGTGACTTTCCTTCCCTCCATTGATTACGGTGACATTCTCTACATGAATGCTCCTACAAGCACCCTGCAGATGTTGGATGTTGTCTATCATGGTGCACTAAGATTCATAACTGGCTGTGATTATCATACCCACCACTGCACCCTGTATTCACTGGTTAACTGGACATCATTAACTTCACACAGACTCTTCCACTGGTACATTTTCATCTTTAAATCACTTCTTGGTCTGCTGCCCTCATACATCTCCTCCTACATGTCTCTGCGTGAGTGCAGCTACAGCTTTGAAAAATGCAGGGTCTTCCGGCATTCCCTGAAAGAGATGACGTCTAGATGGAGCATATGTTGTTCTAGAACCTGAACATAGTTCTCTGCATTAATGGTGCCTTTCCAGACATGCAAGCTGCCCATGCCACAAGCGCTCATGCAACCCCATACCATCAGTGATGCAGGCTTCTGAACGGAGCGTTGATAACAACTTGGGCTATCCTTGTCCTCTCTGGTCCGGATGACATGGCGTCCCAGTGTTCCATAAAGAACTTCAAATCGTGACTCATCTGACCACAGAACAGTCTTCCATTTTGCCACACTCCATTTTAAATGACCCCTGGCCCAGTGCAAACGTCTGAGCTTGTGGAGCTTGCTTAGAAATGGCTTCCTCTTTGCACTGTAGAGTTTCAGCTGCAACGGTGGATTGTGTTCACTGACAATGCTTTCTGGAAGTATTCCTGAGCCCATTCTGTTATTTCCTTGACAGTGGCATTCCTGTTTGAGGTGCAGTGACGTTTAAGGGCCCGGAGATCACGAGCATCCAGTAGAGTTTTACGGCCTTGACCCTTACGCACAGCGATTGTTCCAGATTCTCTGAATCTTTTGATGATGTTATGCACGGTTGATGATGATAACTTAAAAGTCTTTGCTATTTTACGCTGGGTAACACCATTCTGGTATTGCTGCACTATCTTTCTGTGCAACAATGGTGGAATTGGTGATCCTCTTACCATCTTGGCTTCTGAGAGACACTGACACTCTGAGAAGCTCTTTTTATACCCAATCATGTTGTCAATTGACCTAATTAGTGTTAATTGGTCTTCCAGCTGTTCATTATATGCTCAATTTCCTTTTTCCAGCCACTTATTGCTACTTGTCCCAACTTTTTTGGGATTTGTTGACACTGTGAAATTTTTAATCAACATATTTTTCTTTTAAAATGTTACATTTACTCAGATTAAACTTTTGATCTGTCATCTATGTTCTATTACGAATAAAATATTGACAATTGCCATCTCCACATCATTGCATTCAGTTTTTATTCACAATTTGTTTAGTGTCCCAACATTTTTGGAATCTGGTTTGTATATGAATGCTCCTACAAGCACCCTGCAGATGTTGGATGCTGTCTATCATAATGCACTAAGATTCATAACTGGCTGTGATTATCGTACCCACCACTGCACCCTGTATTCATTGGTTAACTGGACATCATTAACTTCATGCAGACTCTTCCACTGGTACATTTTCATCTTTAAATCACTTCTTGGTCTGCTGCCTTCATACATCTCCTACATGTCTCTGCGTGAGTGCAGCTACAACGTGCGCTCTCAGGACATGATTACCGGCAGTGTCCCCTCAGTGAGGACTGAACTTGGCAAAAGGACCTTCTCCTACTCCGCTCTGCTTCCTGGAATATCTTACAAAAACATCTGAAGCTGTCGACCTTGGCCTCTCTAAAAGGCTTTTAGAATCTGTTGGACTCCTGGCAAGAACCAATACAGACATGTTCCTGTTTGTAGTTTTCTACCTTTGCCTTATATGCTATCTATTTTGCTACTATGACATATTTGTTTTAACTTGTTAAAAATAATCTGTATGCCTCTCTTATGATTCTCTATTGTTGATTGTCCAAGTAAAAGCTACTGTCACTTTTATCAGCATTCTTTGTTTGTAACCAGGTCTCTCTTGTAAATGAGTCCTCGAGGCTCAATGGGATTAACTTGCCTAAATAAAGGTTAAATTAATTAGAAAATGGAAGAAGCTTAACATGACTGTCAGTCTCCCTCAGACTGGGGCTCCATACAAGATCTCACCTCATAGTGTGTCAATGATCCTAAGAAAGGTGAGGGATCAGCCCAGAGCTACACGGGAGGAGCTGGTCAATGACCTGAAGAGAGCTGGCACCACTGTTTCCATGGTTACTGTGGTAATACACTAAGACGTCATAGTTTAAAATCATGCATGGCACGGAAGGTTCCCCTGCTTAAATCAGCACACGTCCAGGCCCATCTTAAGTTTGTCCATGACCATTCTGATGATCCAGAGGAGTCATGGGAGAAAGTTCTGTGGTCAGATGAGACCAAAATAGAACTTTCTGGTCTTAATTCCACTCGCCGTTTTTGTTTATGTTTATGTTTGTTTATGTTTATTAAATTTGTTCATTTTTTTACAAAAGAAACAATACAAGGCAATCTCATAATGATAGTGTACAAAATGTAAAAAAATGAAAGGTGGCAGAAAGAAGAATAAATCTTATTATATCTGCCCCTTATCTCCAACAATCAGATTAAACAACAGTAGTCAAACCATGTAAACAATAATAATCTTCAACCAACTTTTTCCAACAGTCAGGTTAAACAATAATATTCTTCAACCAACAGTACAAAATTACTAACTCTTTTTAATTTTCTAACTAACAGTACAAAATGACTAACTCTTTCTAATTTTTTAACTAATACAATACACATTACGCTATTTCACACATATTTTTTTAACACATTTGTTTTGATCATTTTTTTAAATGTAAACATTGACTTGGCATTTTTAACTACATTCTCCAAGCCATTCCATAATCTAATTCCCTGGATTGAGGTAGAACGTCCCTTCAAACTGGTTCTGAATTGTGGTTTTACAAACAACTCTGTTCCCTTAAGATTATAACAACTTTGTCTTTTAACAAAGTGCATTTGGATATTTAAAGGTAATGCATTATTTTGAGCTCTATACATAACTGATAAAATATTATAGTCTACCAAATCATGGAACTTCAATAATTTTAGTTGATAAAATAATGTACTTGATGGATGACGGTAATGCTTTCTAGTGATAATTCTTACAGCTCTTTTCTGTAATACAAAAATAGGCTTTGTGATTGTTTTACACGCTTTCCCCCAAACATCAATACAATAGATTAAGTGTGGAACAATGATTGTGTTATACAATAAATACAGAGCTTTATCATTTAATAGGTCTCTGACTTTGTACAGTACTGCTATCGATCTAGCTATTTTTATTCTTACAGAATTTATGTGTTGTTTCCATGTCAGTTTGTCATCAATGATAACACCCAAAAACTTCACCTCATTCACTCTACAAATCTCAACATCCTCAATTTTGAGTGGAACATCAACAGTTTTCTTTTTATTACCGAATATCATGTAATTAGTTTTTTCTAGATTTAATGATAATTTATTTATTTTAAACCAAGTTTGTATCTTGACAAATTCTGTCTTTATCAATTCTAACATTTGTTCTATATCTTCACCTGAACAGAAAAAAGTGGTATCATCAGCGAAAAGTACACATTTAAGGAGTCCTGACACATTTACCAAGTCATTCACATATAAAATAAAAAGCTTTGGTCCAAGTACAGAGCCTTGGGGAACTCCACATGTGATATTACAGAGGTCAGATCTTACATCATTTATTTGTACAAATTGTTTCCTATTTTTTAAGTAGCTAGATACCCACTGTAATGCTGGTCCTCTAATACCATATTTGTTCAGTTTTTCAAGGAGAATGGTGTGATCAATAGTATCGAATGCTTTTTTTAAATCAACAAAGATACTGATACAATGTTGTTTTTGATCGACAGCAGTAGTTATTTGTTCCATTAATTCCATGAGAGCCATTGATGTAGAGTTTTTTGATCTAAACCCATACTGACTGTTGCTTAGAATATTTTGTTTATCTATAAATTGGTCTAGTCTGTTTACAAATAGTTTTTCAAGAATTTTTGAAAACTGTGGTAACAAGGATATAGGTCTATAATTGTTGAATACACATTTATCACCATTTTTAAAAAGAGGAACGACCTTAGCTACTTTCATATTATCTGGAAAAATTCCTGTTGAAAATGATAAGTTACATATGTATGTGAACGGCTCAATAATATGGCTCATTATGTCCTTTACAAACATCATATCCATGTCCACCCAGTCTTTCGATCTCTTGTCTGTAAGATGTTTTACTACATTCATTATTTCCTCTTTGTTAGTTCCATTTAGGAAAATACTATTTGCACAACCTGTAATTGAGTGGATCATATTTTTATCTACTTTTGGTATCTTAGCTGCAAGGCTTGATCCAACATTTACAAAATATTGATTAAATCCATTAACAATTTCATTTTCATCATGAACTTCATCGTTGTCTTTTACAAAATATTTTGAAATACCAGTTTTTGCTTTATGATTCTTCAGTACACCATTCATTACTCGCCATGTTGCTTTCATATCACCATTAGTTTTATCTAATAATTTACTATAATATTCTTTCTTATGTTTCCTTATAATCCCTACTAATTTATTTTTATACTTTTTATATTTTTCTTCTGCGCTCTGACTTCGTAATTTCAAGAAACATGAATACAAATAATTCTTTTTTTTACATGCATTTCTTAACCCTTTTGTCATCCATGGTTGATCATTCGTATTTCTCTTTGTGTAATTTGTTTGCACACAATTCTTTACATACAGGGTTTCCAAGATATTCATAAACTCATCATATGCTCTGTTCGCATCATCAACATACACATCATTCCAGTCTTGTTTATCCAGATCCTCTTTCAATTTTTCCAAAACTTTTTTTGATGTGTTTATGATTTTTTTCTTCGTTGTGACTGCTTTTGTGATATTTTGATCATTTTTAAAGATTGTGAAAACTGGTAAATGATCACTTAAGTCGGTCGTTAAGATACCACCTATCACATCCCCATTTGTTATATTTGTGAAAATATTATCAATTATTGTGGCACTATGAGTTGTAATTCTTGTTGGCTTTGATATCAATGGATACATATTTAAACTGTACATTGAGTTTATAAATGTGCTTATGTTATTTGAATCTGTTTTATTTCCCATATCAATGTTAAAGTCTCCACACAAAAAAATATTTTTATTAAAACTCTTCTCCATTAGTTCCAAGATTTTATCAGTGAATATTTCTATATTTGCTCCTGGTGATCTATATACACAACTTATTATTATGTTTTTATCGTTTTTGTTTATAATTTCTATTGTTATCATTTCCATAATATTATCAACTATTATTGACATTTCATTATTTAATTTACATTTTATTTCATTATTGACAAATAGTGCGACACCACCACCTCTTTTATTATTTCTGTTCATATGATATAATTCATACCCCTCGATGTGAATATTACTTGTGTTATCATCATTAAGCCATGTCTCTGACAGCGCTATTATCGTAAAAGTTCTATTTAATTGTTTTAAGTAATCTGTTATTTTGGATATGTTTGCATTTATACTTCTGCTATTAAAGTGAATAATGGAGAGAACTCCATTTGATATATTGATGTCATTAAACTGCTCTTCATTATAATATTCGCTATCTTTTATTACAGGAAAAAAATTTGCATCAATCACATTTTCAACATTATATATTTTAGCTTCTGAGTCTTCGTATGTTGTCATGTTCTAATGTATTTGTTCATTTCACTGTATATTTTATCCATTGTGAGTTGTTTCATTGATTTGTAATTTTCATCTCCTGAATTCATCCAGATCCGTCAGTTCTTTTATCATTTTAGGCTGAGACCCTTCCTTTGCTTTGATAAAGACGTATCCATTTCTAGTCCATGTTGATGCTATTTTTTTTCTTTGTTTTTTAACCACCTTGCTTCTTTTGCAATTTTTCCATTTTTCTTGGTAAGATGTTCATTTATGTAAACGTTTGTTCCTTGCAGATTTCTTCTATTTTGCATGACATAGTTTTTTGTATTCCTGCCAATGAACTTAACGACCACTGACGGTTTGAATCTTGGTGAATTATTGGGCAGGGTGTGACAGAACGAAATGTCCCCATATTTTATGTCCATGTTCATGTCCTGTAAAAAAGTAACTACAAGTTTCTCCAGACTCTCCTGTTCTTCCTGAGATTCATACTCACTTGGATCATTGTTATTAGGAGCTCTTTGTTGTGTCCGACACTTACTAACATCAAGTCCTGACAGGGGCGGATATAGAAAAATATCTATGGGGTGGCAAGAGGGTGGCAAGGATGTTTCAGGGGGTGGCAACACCCTCCCCCTTCACACACATACACACACACATACATATATTTACAGGTAGTCCTCGACTTACGACGCCCCTGACTTACGACGTTTCGGACTTACGAACGCATCTCATTATATTAAAAAAAAACTTTAAAAAACTTTTTTTTAATAATAAATAAATAAATGTACAGTACTGTACAGTTACCAAGCACTTAGCCTATCCTAACATAGTTAAGGAGTGAGTTGAATTGTCTCCCTCCTCCCTAGCAGGCTCCATTCACATAATAATAATAATAATAATAATAATAATTGTCTAATCTTGTCATCTGCGTATGTTTCCCATACACAGACGAAATTCGTCTCTGCATTTAACCCAACCACCTACCAGGTGGTGCAGTGAGCAGCCATAGAAGGCGCTCGGGGAGCTGGAGAAATAGGTGTGCACTCATAGACACCCCAAGATTTGTAGTGGCCGGGACGCGAACCCGCGTCCTTCGGGTTCCAAGTCAAACGCCCTAACCACTACACCATCTTGGCTCCTATAAAGGGAGCTAGCTCCCTTTATGTGAAAGGGAGACAATTCAACTCACTCCTTCATCTTAAACAACTGTGTTAGGATAGGCTAAGTGCTTGGTGACTACAGTACTGTACATCTATTTATTTAAAAAAAATATATATATATATTTTGTATGTGATCCTACTTACGAATTTTCGACTTACGAATGGCTCGTAGGTACAGAACTTGTTCGTAAGTCGGGGACTACCTGTATATATAAATAAAATGATGCAATGTAAAGGGAGAGACATGAAACAGCCAAAGTACAGGCAGCAGGTCTTAGCAGGTCGCTTTCGTAAATGAGCCCATGCGGTTCAAAAGATTTACCTGACTAAATAAAGGTTGAATTGAATGAAAAAGCAGAAATACAGGTGTGTTCAGTCCTCTTTTCATTTCATTTCTCACTTCCCGCCACTCAGTCAGAACTTGACGTCTTGAGTCAGTTGTACAATGTGCTTCTTCTTCTTTAAATTTATTGGCAGTTGGCAAGAAAGTTAGGTGAGCATTACCGCCACCAACTGGTAAGGAGTGTGGACCATATGACTAAATCAAAAAAGGCGTTCAATACAAGATCAACTGGTCCAGTTGATCTTGTATTGAACGCCTTTTTTGATTTATCATGTCCTGGACTAGCCTGGTTAAAACCAGACCCTGTCTTCACTTCGCTTCAGACTAGGGTCTGGGACCTCTCCATTTTAAAACGATTCTTGCTGGAGGCGTTGGCCTCTGCTGAGGAACAAAACCATTGGATATTTTGAACAGGGAAAGCATTCTGCTCCCTCCCCTCAGAGCCATGTATGGCTGCTCCCCGTGCTCTGGTGAACTTGACAACTGCTCCGCCTCCTGCAGCTTTTCTCTTGCTGCCGGCTGCCGCGCTGCAAATTCTGTGTTTATATGTTAATAAAACGTTTTAATAAAATACAATAAAACCATGGATCGCTGGTCCAGCTCACCAGAAGACCAGAAAATCTGATGGGACTCGGGCAGCAACGTAAAACCCGAGTTTAATTCTCGTGACAACCTCAGCCATTTCCTTGTTCATTTCAGCGGAGGGAGAGAAGGAGGAGGGAGCGAGCGATCACTTGACTTTTGGCCCAAAAAACAAAAGAAAACTCCAGATAAGGGATTAAGAAGGGGAAATTAATAAATTTGTGTCACATATAAAACAGTTCTGCATCGCTTTGAATGAGAACATGCCGGTGCTCGCTGACTGCGCGCTGGCAGAGCCCTTTTATAGGGCTCTGCGCGCTGGGACAGGTGGGGGCGTGGGTTAGGGTCCAAAACTCCGTCCCTTCTGTTCTCTGATTGGTCCGAACAAAAATCTACCGGAGAAATGGTTGTTAATGAGAGAAGTCCCAGACTGTGCAGTGAAGGGAAATGAGAATTGAGCGGAGCTGTGCAGGAAGGCGAGGGCCAGGCTAGTCCTGGACGACTGAGAATCTTCACCATATGACAGTACATTGTGCTGCATTCAATGTTGTCGGAAAAAATATGTTCGCGTTCGTAATGTCCAGCTGGGGTGGCAAACAGGGTGGCAAGGCTCTCTGTTGGGGTGGCAACTGCCACCCTATGCCACCCCAGTGGATCCGCCCCTGAGTCCTGAGATCACCACGTTTTCCTGCTTTGTGAATTGTTCTAAAACCTCTATTTTTTGCTCTAATTCTGCAATTCTCTTGTCTTTGTTAGTTACCAGTTCTTTCAGTTCTCTTATTTCTCCAACCAGAACGGCCTGGGACTCCATCTTTGCTGTTAAACTTTCTATTTGTCTACCCATAAAGTTGAGGGATTCTCTAAAGTCTTGCATATCTGAGTTGTTTCCCTCTGAGTCTGGTGACTTTTGTCCTCTATTTTTCATATTTACAGAGACTGGTGACTTTTGTCCTTTACCTCTCGTCATACTTACAGAGTTTGTGGTCTAGTGGTAGCAGGTCTTTTGTTTTGGAGAACGAAGAATGATGAGTATCACCCCAAAAACACAATACCTACTGTGAAGCATGGGGGTGGAAGCATCATGCTTTGGGGGTGTTTTTCTGCACATGGGACAGGACGACTGCACTGTATAAAGGAGAGGATGACCGGGGCCGTGTATTGCGAGATTTTGGGGAACAACCTCCTTCCGTCAGTTACAGCATTGAAGATGGGTCATGGCTGGGTCTTCCAACATGACAATGACCTGAAGCACACAGCCAGGAGAACCAAGGACCTGAAGCACACAGCCAGGAGAACCAAGGACCTGAAGCACACAGCCAGGAGAACCAAGGACCTGAAGTACACAGCCAGGAGAACCAAGGACCTGAAGCACACAGCCAGGAGAACCAAGGACCTGAAGCACACAGCCAGGAGAACCAAGGACCTGAAGCACACATCCAGGAGAACCAAGGACCTGAAGTACACAGCCAGGAGAACCAATGACCTGAAGCACACATCCAGGAGAACCAAGGACCTGAAGCACACAGCCAGGAGAACCAAGGACCTGAAGCACACATCCAGGAGAACCAAGGACCTGAAGCACACAGCCAGGAGAACCAAGGACCTGAAGCACACAGCCAGGAGAACCAAGGACCTGAAGCACACAGCCAGGAGAACCAAGGACCTGAAGCACACATCCAGGAGAACCAAGGACCTGAAGCACACAGCCAGGAGAACCAAGGACCTGAAGCACACATCCAGGAGAACCAAGGACCTGAAGCACACAGCCAGGAGAACCAAGGACCTGAAGCACACAGCCAGGAGAACCAAGGACCTGAAGCACACAGCCAGGAGAACCAAGGACCTGAAGCACACAGCCAGGAGAACCAAGGACCTGAAGCACACAGCCAGGAGAACCAAGGACCTGAAGCACACAGCCAGGAGAACCAAGGACCTGAAGCACACAGCCAGGAGAACCAAGGACCTGAAGCACACAGCCAGGAGAACCAAGGACCTGAAGCACACAGCCAGGAGAACCAAGGACCTGAAGCACACAGCCAGGAGAACCAAGGACCTGAAGCACACAGCCAGGAGAACCAAGGACCTGAAGCACACAGCCAGGAGAACCAAGGACCTGAAGCACACAGCCAGGAGAACCAAGGACCTGAAGCACACAGCCAGGAGAACCAAGGACCTGAAGCACACAGCCAGGAGAACCAAGGACCTGAAGCACACAGCCAGGAGAACCAAGGACCTGAAGCACACATCCAGGAGAACCAAGGACCTGAAGCACACAGCCAGGAGAACCAAGGACCTGAAGCACACATCCAGGAGAACCAAGGACCTGAAGCACACAGCCAGGAGAACCAAGGACCTGAAGCACACATCCAGGAGAACCAAGGACCTGAAGCACACAGCCAGGAGAACCAAGGACCTGAAGCACACATCCAGGAGAACCAAGGACCTGAAGCACACAGCCAGGAGAACCAAGGACCTGAAGCACACATCCAGGAGAACCAAGGACCTGAAGCACACAGCCAGGAGAACCAAGGACCTGAAGCACACAGCCAGGAGAACCAAGGACCTGAAGCACACAGCCAGGAGAACCAAGGACCTGAAGCACACAGCCAGGAGAACCAAGGACCTGAAGCACACAGCCAGGAGAACCAAGGACCTGAAGCACACAGCCAGGAGAACCAAGGACCTGAAGCACACATCCAGGAGAACCAAGGACCTGAAGCACACAGCCAGGAGAACCAAGGACCTGAAGCACACAGCCAGGAGAACCAAGGACCTGAAGCACACAGCCAGGAGAACCAAGGACCTGAAGCACACAGCCAGGAGAACCAAGGACCTGAAGCACACAGCCTGGAGAACCAAGGACCTGAAGCACACAGCCTGGAGAACCAAGGACCTGAAGCACACAGCCAGGAGAACCAATGACCTGAAGCACACAGCCAGGAGAACCAAGGACCTGAAGCACACAGCCAGGAGAACCAAGGACCTGAAGCACACAGCCAGGAGAACCAAGGACCTGAAGCTCACATCCAGGAGAACCAAGGACCTGAAGTACACAGCCAGGAGAACCAAGGACCTGAAGCTCACAGCCAGGAGAACCAAGGACCTGAAGCACACAGCCAGGAGAACCAAGGACCTGAAGTACACAGCCAGGAGAACCAAGGACTTGAAGCTCACAGCCAGGAGAACCAAGGACCTGAAGCACACAGCCAGGAGAACCAAGGACCTGAAGCTCACAGCCAGGAGAACCAAGGACCTGAAGCACACAGCCAGGAGAACCAAGGACCTGAAGCACACAGCCAGGAGAACCAAGGACCTGAAGCTCACAGCCAGGAGAACCAAGGACCTGAAGCACACAGCCAGGAGAACCAAGGACCTGAAGCACACAGCCAGGAGAACCAAGGACCTGAAGCACACATCCAGGAGAACCAAGGACCTGAAGCACACAGCCAGGAGAACCAAGGACCTGAAGCACACATCCAGGAGAACCAAGGACCTGAAGCACACAGCCAGGAGAACCAAGGACCTGAAGCACACAGCCAGGAGAACCAAGGACCTGAAGCACACAGCCAGGAGAACCAAGGACCTGAAGCACACAGCCAGGAGAACCAAGGACCTGAAGCACACAGCCAGGAGAACCAATGACCTGAAGCACACATCCAGGAGAACCAAGGACCTGAAGCACACAGCCAGGAGAACCAAGGACCTGAAGCACACAGCCAGGAGAACCAAGGACCTGAAGCTCACATCCAGGAGAACCAAGGACCTGAAGCACACAGCCAGGAGAACCAAGGACTTGAAGCTCACAGCCAGGAGAACCAAGGACCTGAAGCACACAGCCAGGAGAACCAAGGACCTGAAGCACACAGCCAGGAGAACCAAGGACCTGAAGCTCACAGCCAGGAGAACCAAGGACCTGAAGCACACAGCCAGGAGAACCAAGGACTTGAAGCTCACAGCCAGGAGAACCAAGGACCTGAAGCACACAGCCAGGAGAACCAAGGACCTGAAGCACACAGCCAGGAGAACCAAGGACCTGAAGCACACAGCCAGGAGAACCAAGGACCTGAAGCACACAGCCAGGAGAACCAAGGACCTGAAGCACACAGCCAGGAGAACCAAGGACCTGAAGCACACAGCCAGGAGAACCAAGGACCTGAAGCACACAGCCAGGAGAACCAAGGACCTGAAGCACACATCCAGGAGAACCAAGGACCTGAAGTACACAGCCAGGAGAACCAAGGACCTGAAGCACACAGCCAGGAGAACCAAGGACCTGAAGCACACAGCCAGGAGAACCAAGGACCTGAAGCACACAGCCAGGAGAACCAAGGACCTGAAGCACACAGCCAGGAGAACCAAGGACCTGAAGCACACATCCAGGAGAACCAAGGACCTGAAGCACACAGCCAGGAGAACCAAGGACCTGAAGCACACACCAGGAGAACCAAGGACCTGAAGCACACAGCCAGGAGAACCAAGGACCTGAAGCACACATCCAGGAGAACCAAGGACCTGAAGCACACAGCCAGGAGAACCAAGGACCTGAAGCACACAGCCAGGAGAACCAAGGACCTGAAGCACACAGCCAGGAGAACCAAGGACCTGAAGCACACAGCCAGGAGAACCAAGGACCTGAAGCACACATCCAGGAGAACCAAGGACCTGAAGCACACAGCCAGGAGAACCAAGGACCTGAAGCACACAGCCAGGAGAACCAAGGACCTGAAGCACACAGCCAGGAGAACCAAGGACCTGAAGCACACAGCCAGGAGAACCAAGGACCTGAAGCACACAGCCAGGAGAACCAAGGACCTGAAGCACACAGCCAGGAGAACCAAGGACCTGAAGCACACAGCCAGGAGAACCAAGGACCTGAAGCACACATCCAGGAGAACCAAGGACCTGAAGCACACAGCCAGGAGAACCAAGGACCTGAAGCACACATCCAGGAGAACCAAGGACCTGAAGCACACAGCCAGGAGAACCAAGGACCTGAAGCACACATCCAGGAGAACCAAGGACCTGAAGCACACAGCCAGGAGAACCAAGGACCTGAAGCACACAGCCAGGAGAACCAAGGACCTGAAGCACACAGCCAGGAGAACCAAGGACCTGAAGCACACAGCCAGGAGAACCAAGGACCTGAAGCACACAGCCAGGAGAACCAAGGACCTGAAGCACACAGCCAGGAGAACCAAGGACCTGAAGCACACAGCCAGGAGAACCAAGGACCTGAAGCACACAGCCAGGAGAACCAAGGACCTGAAGCACACAGCCAGGAGAACCAAGGACCTGAAGCTCACAGCCAGGAGAACCAAGGACCTGAAGCACACAGCCAGGAGAACCAAGGACCTGAAGCACACAGCCAGGAGAACCAAGGACCTGAAGCACACAGCCAGGAGAACCAAGGACCTGAAGCACACAGCCAGGAGAACCAAGGACCTGAAGCACACAGCCAGGAGAACCAAGGACCTGAAGCACACAGCCAGGAGAACCAAGGACCTGAAGCTCACAGCCAGGAGAACCAAGGACCTGAAGCACACAGCCAGGAGAACCAAGGACCTGAAGCACACAGCCAGGAGAACCAAGGACCTGAAGCACACAGCCAGGAGAACCAAGGACCTGAAGCACACAGCCAGGAGAACCAAGGACCTGAAGCTCACAGCCAGGAGAACCAAGGACCTGAAGCTCACAGCCAGGAGAACCAAGGACCTGAAGCTCACAGCCAGGAGAACCAAGGACCTGAAGCTCACAGCCAGGAGAACCAAGGACCTGAAGCACACAGCCAGGAGAACCAAGGACCTCAAGTACACAGCCTGGAGAACCAAGGAGTGGCTCTGTAAGAAGCAGATCAAGGTTCTGGAGTAGTCTAGCTAATCTCCAGACCTGAACTTTATAGAAAATCTTTGGAGGGAGCTCAAACTCCGTGTTTCTCAGAGACAGTCCAGAAACCTGCTGATCTAGAGAAGATCTGTGGAGGAATGGTCCAAACTCCTGCTGCTGCAGTGTGTGCACACCTGGTGATAAACTACAGGAAACCGTTGACCTCTGTAACTGCAAACAAAGACTACTGTACCAAATATTAACATTGCTTTTCACAGGTGTTCAAATACTTAACTGCAGCATTAACACACAAATAAATTATTTAAAAAAATCATACATTGTGATTTCTAGATTTTTTCCTTTTTAGATTATGTCTCTCACAGTGGACATGTGCCTAAGATGAAAATTTCAGACCCCTCCATGATTTCTACATGGGAGAAATTGCAAAGTTGCAGGGTGTTCAAATACTTCTTTTCCTTACTCTAACTGCCCTACAGATCTCTGGAGAGAAATTAAAAGAATGAATGATTAAAAAATGTCTTTACCAACACATTGATGGTGTGAGCGGAGCAGAGCAGATTACAAAATTATGGCAGAAACATCATCGTTCTTTAGTTTTAGCAGGTCGCTTTCGTAAATGAGCCATGAGGCTCAATAAGATTTACCTGACTAAATAAAGGTTGAATTAATGAATGATGAAGCTGGATAACAACCAGTCATGTGGGTCAGATAGGGTATCTGACCCACACCATACTGATCTTCTGACGCACATGACAATCACATGGAGTCCACTGGATGTTTTCCCATCATCTCTTTTTAAAGATATTTTAATTCTATTGGTTCAAGTGTAGTAAGCTTGATAAATGTATCTCTTAGTTCTGGATCTGTACCTCAATGTTTTAGAACTGCTGTTGTCTGTCCTCTGTTAAAAAGCCTAACCTGGACTGCACTCTGCCTGAAAACTACAGACCTATTTCTAAACTTCCTTTTATGTCAAAGATCCTTGAGAAGGTTGTAGCACAACAACTGAACTTTTTTATTGAGGAAAATGATCTCATGAATGCATTCCACTGAAACAGCATTATTAAAAGTTTTTTTGTTGTTAAAATTTATT
>JBBPBX010004661.1:28958-64897 GCA_038048925.1 Garcialebias charrua
TGTCAGACTAAACCCTGCCAATTTATACATCTAAAATATAGGTAAGTCAGTAAACTGACCCCGTCCTATATTGTTACATAATGAAGACCCGTACGTGTTTTATTACAATACAATAAAAAAGTAAATAAAATAAAATGAAAGGTGGCAGAAGAAGAACTAGTCTTATGAAAACTGCCCCTTTATATTAGTTTATAGTTTCAGAGACATTGAGACGTTTATTTTCTAAACACAACGTCCCAGTGGCTTTTAAACCCCAAAATACATTAAAGACTGGTTCATCCCAAAGATCCAGTCCCCCGGCACAAACAGAGTAATATTGTGTATGCTGTTCAGTGTCAGGAGGGTGATCAGTCTTATATCGGGGAAACTAAACAGCCACTGGCCAAAAGGATGGACCAGCACAGAAGATCAACATCATCAGGTCAGGACTCTGCAGTCTACACTCATCTCCAGGCCAGCGGTCACTCTTTCAGGGATGAAGATGTTCACATCCTTGATAGAGAGGAACAATGGTTTGAGAGAGGAGTAAAGGAGGCCATCTTTGTGAAAAGAAACCGCCCATCATTAAACAGAGGTGGAGGCCTCCAGGTTCAACTGTCCCCCTCCTACAATGCTGTTATTGCTATTATCACAGCCCTCTGTGAATAGTGTAACAGTGTTTAGGTTGTAGAATTCCACTTGTTTCATATGTATCAGTGCAATGGGACATAGCGCGCCCCCCCCCCCCTCTGTGTGGCTGGTTATATGCTGCTGGCTCCGGTACTCAGTGCCAGTCTGTGAAAGCTGCACAAGAGGTGAGTTGCATTCTTCAGCACACAGCATAGAAAAGGGTTAGCAACAGCTAAAACATAATTCTTATCAACTCAGATAAATTGTGTGCAATGAATATTTATTAGATATGTGCCTGGCACCAATTCTTGTACTTTTAAGTTTGTTAATATTAGACAACACTTCATGTGCTGAGTAAAAGAATAAGCTAACACAATGCTCTGTTGTAGTGTGCTGAATGAAGCTGAACTGCACTGATTCGAACCCTGATGTGTTCTCATTCAGGTACCTCATTGATTATTGTATTTTCATTGTATGTTCTGTAAAATATGATTTGTTTACTGTAATGGGCCAGTCTGTGAAAGCTGCACAAGAGTGTGCTGAATGAAGCTGAACTGCACTGATTCGAACCCTGATGTGTTCTCATTCAGGAAATAAACTGACTGATCACGCAGAAGCCCCTTGTCTTCCTTAAAAACTACACAACGCAGAGTCAAGGGGTTACTTGAGCTGGCTTGGTACAGTGGAGTGAAGCAGAACCCGGTTACATTGATGCCGTGACCCGAGCTTCTACAATCCTGTATCTGCAGCGGTGCCGTCTATTTCCTGGAGTCAGCACATGGACTGGGGGAAACCCCACGGACTTTCCCTTCTTCCCACAGGTTGCTGTTTTCTACTGGAACACTGAGGTGGGATTCTGTATCTGGTTTTAAATATTAAAAAAAAAAGGAAAAAGAAGACCTGAGCAGATCTGAAACATGACAGACTTTTCTGGTTTTGGGAGAGGGAGGGGGACAGTTAGTTTTACCCCACTGCAGTCATTTGGCAGGGGTAGAGCAGGTTTGCTGACAGCCCCAGTCTCATCCACACCTAGTCCTGTCTTTGCTGAGTTAATTAAACAAACTGCTGATAGTGACTGTGGTGATTCTCATCATTCTAAATCAGACACCAAACCTACTACAGAGAGCATGTATGCAGAGATAGCAACGCAAATTGGGGTTTCTATTGGAGAAAGCATTGCATCTTGTATTGAGTCTCGTTTGGGCTGTGGACTGGGTAACAGTGTCCTTGGGTCTGTCAGTAATGTGCTCTCAGAACCTTCACTTTTGAATGTGATTGTGAAAAATGATGTCAAAGAACCTGTGTGTTTTAGAGGGGATGGTTGTGACGCATGCAGTGTTCAGGAATGGGAGGAAATTATCATGACATATTTGAAGAAAAACAATCTGATGAGGTGCTTAGTAAACTGGAAGGGAGGGCAAGAGAGATAGTCAGGGTGGGCATACGTAATAAGCCATCCTTGTGTCTTCAGGTAGGCCCAGAGCCTATTTTTGAGATCCTAAAACAGCACTTTAGTGACACTGCCTGTTCAAGCATGCCTCTGGCTGATTTTTATGCAACATTACCTACCTTTGGTGAGACACCTTTTGACTACTGGCTCCGGTTAAACAGAGTCATGGAGCTGACAGAGGACTGTCTCAAACGACAGAACAAGTCCTTTGCATATCTCACAAAAGAATTGACTGCAATGTTCATTCGTCACTGCCCAAACTCAGAATTGTCTCTAATTTTCAAATGTAAGCCGTTGCAGCAGTGGACACCTGCTGATGTGCACGAGAAGTTGCTGGAGCATAGCAAAGATCAGAAGTGTGGTCCTCAGCTGAGTGCATCCAGTGCTTTAAGCTTTCAGCGACAGGAGGTGAGTCCTCATGTACCACAGGTGACATGCAGCACGAAAGGTACCACACCATCGCCGACCTCTACCTCAGTACCATCTACTGGACTTAAAGATCCACTGACATGATTTTTCTACTATTCATCAAATTGCTCAATATATATATATTTTATCATTTAAATATGTTGTTTTTGCAAACAAAATGATAAATCACTTTAATTTTGCTTTAAAAGTGATTTTGAACTTCAAGCCGTGTTTAATCATGGGAAATCCGTTTACACCTGAACGCACCATCTGTGATGTAATGTGCAGAGTGAGAGGCAGAGGGCTCCAGTCTCTTCAATAGCAGACATTTTAAAACCTGACTAATTTAGCAATCTAGGTGAAGATTTAAGCTATTTGTCTTCATTTTGGGAAGCAGAAAATAGTTTGGGTGATGGAACAAGAAACAGCAGGATCTAATTTAGATCTGATGCCGTATCAGACTTACTTTTATGTGAGCTGCTCATACCGTGACAAGCCAAGAGCTCTGCCTCAACTCTGCACATGACATCACAGATGGTGCGTTCGGGTGTAAACGGATTTCCCATGATTAAACACAGCTTGAAGTTCAAAATCACTTTTAAAGCAAAATTAAAGTGATTTATCATTTTGTTTGCAAAAACTAACATATTTAAATGATAATATATATATATTTTGAGCAATTTGATGAATAGTAGAAAAATCACGTCAGTGGATCTTTAACGCACCAGCACCTGCTGATCGTCTTGAACATGTGATAGCCCTGTTGGAGAAAGTTCTGGAGGGTCAGCCTCGACAAGCAAAACCACCTGCTGAAGATGATGTCCGAGCTCATCGAAACCGAACACAAAAAATCATGCCCTGTGTAATTTGTGGTGACACTGGACACTCTACCTATTACCACTGTAGAGCCAATCAGCTGTGCTTCATTTGCTATGCTGCTGATCACACTCGAGCTCGGTGCCCCAGGGCCGTATCTAACAAAGCAAGGCGGCCTGAATCAGCTGCCCAGCAGCTGGGAAACTAGCTGGCCTACATGTGGAAGGGGCAAGTGTTAGGCCTGAAATTGTACCCCAAGAGACTGATTTTGATGATTTGGAGTCTGTGTACCAAGCTGTCTGTAAAGAACGACAGCTTGGCCATCAACCAGTACTTCAGAACACCCAAAGACTAAAACAACATGATGAACTGTTTTATGAAAATGTGACCCTTGGTGGCAAAGTGTCTGTTAAAGCAATGCTCAATAGTGGCTCGATGGCCTGTACCCTCAGTACCGATCTGTTGTCACACCTTTTAGATCATGCAGTGCTGCAGACCCCCACCTTGCAACACACTGATGTTGTACTTATTGGTTGTGGTGGTTCAAGGACAATTCCATCCGGTGTGTGTGACATTACTGTGGAACTGTATGGCTGCAGAGTTGTCGTGCCTATGCTGGTGGTCGCAGGACAAAGAGAGGACCTTATCATAGGCAGCAATCTTATGAGGCATTTGGTCAATCACCTAAAAACAAAAGATGATCTGGGGGTGGAAGGCGGTAAGATCTTAAATGCAGAAGACATGTCTGATCACAATGTGCTGAGTTTGATGTCAGAGGTGGTGGCTCCAGAGAGGGTCAGTGATAAGATTGGAACTGTCAAGCTAAGGAGAGGCATAACCTTGGAACCATTGACCGAGCACCTGGTCTGGGGCAGGCTGCAGTTAGGAGATAATGAGGGAGTGGGCAGTGCCGTAGTGGTCGAACCCACCGCAGTAAGGTCAAGGCCAAGGTCAGTTATGGTTGGGAAAGCTATGGCACATCTTAAAAAGGATGGGTGGCTTCCAGTGAAAGTGTTAAACCCCTTTGACAAGCCAATGACTTTAAAACGAAACATGAAGCAGGTCGAAGTGTTTATCTGTGCAACAGTGGAGAGCTTCAGCCCCACTAATTCCAGCTTGCAACAGAATATACAACTGCCAACCACTGACTCAGCACAGGGCAACTATGAGCAGAGTTTAGTCACTGATGTTTCTACCTTGCCTGATCATCCATCTTCAGAGAGAGCAACAGGTGACAGTAGCTCTTTACATGCAAGGCTGCAAAATTTGGGGCTGTCTGACATTGATATCGACTCATGTGAAGTATCACAAGCTAGCACAGAGAAACTAGTTGACCTCATAGTCCGGTTTGAGTCAATTTTCTCAAGAGACAAACTAGATTGCGGCAAAGCTACAGGCTATGTCCATCGGATTCGAGTAGTAGATGACAAGCCGTTCCGGTTGCCATGCCGACGTGTGCCACCAACTCATTATGACAAATTAAGACAAGCTCTGAATGAGATGGAGGAACGGGAAATAATTCAGAAGTCTTCCAGTGATTTTGCATCACCTCTGGTCTTAGTTTGGAAGAAGTCTGGCGATTTAAGAATATGTAATGACTTTCGTTGGCTTAACGCTAGAACTGTCAAAGATGCCCATCCTCTTCCACATCCAGCCGATGCATTGGCTGCTTTAGGAGGAAATGGATTTTTCTCCACAATGGACCTGACTTCAGGCTACTATAATGTGGAGGTGCATGACCAGGACCGCAAGTATACAGCATTCACATCACCGTTCGGGTTATACGAATACAATCGTATGCCACAGGGACTGTGCAACAGTCCAGCGACCTTTATGAGGATGATGTTGGGCATTTTTGGAGATCAGAACTTCCTCAGTGTGCTGTGTTACCTTGACGACGTCCTGGTGTTTGCCCCCACTGAAGAAGTGGCACTACAGCGTTTGCATATGGTGTTCCAGAGATTACAGGCTCACAATCTCAAGTTGGCTCCAAAGAAGTGTCACTTCTTGAGACAGTCTGTGAAATTCCTGGGTCACATTGTTAATGCTGATGGAATAAGGTCAGACCCTGACAAAATAGCATCCATTACATCTCTTAAGGAAGCAGACCTCATGGAAGATGGTTCTAAGATCCCATCTCAACAGAGGGTTCGCTCGTTCCTGGGGATGGTCATGTATTACCAACAATTTATTGAGAACTGTTCATCCATTGCAAAACCTCTGTTCCGGCTGACATCTGGGGAGAAAGGCCCACGTGGTCCAGGGAGAAGGCGCAAGCAGGCGCGTGCAAAACTGTGTGAGGAGGATTGGACGGATGACTGCAGGACAGCGTTCTTCAAGTTGAAGCAGGCTCTGTTGGATCGAGTGCTCCTGGCCCATCCAAACTTCGAGGAGCCCTTTCTTCTATCTGTTGATGCCTCCAGCAGTGGCCTGGGTGCTGTGTTGTCGCAAGTTCAGGCTGGCGCTTCGACATCAAGGCCCATCGCTTTTGCCAGTAAGACACTCAGTCACGCACAGTCCAAATATCCAGCACACAGGTTGGAGTTCTTTGCCTTGAAGTGGGCAGTGTGCGATAAGTTTCATCATTGGCTGAGGGGTCATCAGTTTACAGTATGGACCGATAATAACCCTCTGACTTACATACTGTCTAAGCCAAGACTAGATGCATGTGAGCAAAGGTGGATTGCAAAACTGGCACCTTTTCAGTTTGATATAAAATACATCCCTGGTCCTAAAAATGTAGTTGCTGATGCACTAAGCAGGGTACCCTTTGTGCAACCCACTGCCTCCCATCGTCTAATAAGAGTGCCATACACTGATCTGCTAGCTGAGGCAGAGGCAGTTGCAACAGGTGGGGTACAGGAGGCCTTCAGATGGACAGTTCACTCATCTGAGGAGATCCCAGGCAACGACCAGCCTATTGTTTCTCAGTGCACAGTTGTTGTGCAGGCCGGGGGGCTGACATCGTCTGAGGTGGGAGCTGTCTTGCAGGTTCATACAGAACATGAGTCCAAGGTGTGGCCACATGCTCTCCTTTTGCCTCAGTTCTCTCAGACTTTGCTCACACCGAGCCAATCTGACTCTGAAATTTTGTCGCATGACGAGTTAGTGAGGCAGCAGCGGCGGGATGATACACTGAGTAGGGCAATCTTTTATGTAGAAAGGGGGCGGAGACCATCAAGGAGAGAACGTGCCAAAGAAACGATTGAGACAAATAGACTTCTGAAGGCATGGAACAAGTTGACTGTAAAAAATGGTGTGCTGTATCGAGTTTCCAAAAATCCTGTAACAAAGACAAAAACCCACCTGTATGTAGTCCCGCCTCCTCTGCGTCCTGCTGTACTGAGAGGAGTCCATGATGAAGCAGGTCACCAAGGCCAACAAAGAACTCTTTATCTGGCCAGGCAACGATTTCACTGGTCAGGCATGGCTAAACATGTGGCAGAGTATGTGAGGTGCTGCAAGCGATGCGTTGTTAGCAAGTCACCTGAACCAGAGGCTAGAGCACCTTTAGAGAACATCAAGACATCAGAGCCCTTGGAACTGGTTTGCATAGACTTTTGGTCGGCTGAAGACGCTGCAAACAAATCTGTGGATGTGCTTGTGGTCACAGACCATTTTACAAAGATGGCACATGCTTTTTTATGCCCGAACCAGTCTGCCAAGGCAGTGGCGCACCAACTGTGGCATAACTATTTCTGTGTCTACGGCTTTCCAACACGCTTACACTCTGACCAGGGGGCAAATTTCGAGAGTGCACTCATTGCGGAACTATTGAGTGTTGCCGGTGTCCAGAAGTCTCACACGACTCCATATCACCCAATGGGCAATGGTTCTTGTGAAAGGATGAACCGCACCTTGGGTAATATGATTCGTGCTTTGCCTCCGAAGGCTAAGCAAAGATGGCCTGATGCATTGAAATCTCTCACCTTTACATATAGCTGCACTGTTCACGAGCTTTGCTCCATTTTTGTTGATGTTTGGCAGGGTGCCAAGACTTCCAATTGATATAATTTTTGGCTCTGTCATTGACCATCATGAAGTCACAGATTATGACCGTTATGTCCAGACACTAAGGAAAGATCTCAAGGAGGCAATGGACATTGCACAAAGAACGGCAAGCAAACAATTACAGCGCCACACAGATCTCTACAACCGGAAGGTCCGGGGATCCCCAGTGGAGATTGGAGACCGTGTTCTACTAGCCAACAAAAAGGGACGTGGCAAGAGAAAACTCGCAGATCGATGGGAGAATGTTGTCTACACAGTTATGGACAAGAATGACACAAGTCACACCTTCAAGCTGCAGAATGCTTCCACGGGCCAGGTGAAGATTGTGCATCGCAACCTATTAATGCCAGTGAACTTCCTCCCTCTCGAGGATGCCTTACCGCAGGAAGAAGTGGATGTGTCTTCTGAATCTGGATCACTGATGGCGGATGACCATGGAGAGACTGCGTGTGAAATGTCTGTGACATCTGTTGACTACAGGACAAGAGCGTGGGTTTCTGACTTGCTATCTGAAGTGTCCAGTGAGCTGTTGATGTCTGAGGATATTGAACCAGAAGGCACTGTTGTGGAACATCGGCTGGCCTCTGGCTGCGATCCCGATCTTGACACTGACGTACAAAAGAATTCAACCAGTAATGAGCAACAATCCGACCTGGCCATGTCCACGGATCCAGCTACATGCTCTTCTGCTTTGGAGGTAGCGAACACTATTGAGCATGATCCAAACTGTTTGCCTCTGGTTAAGGTTCAAGTCCCATCTGAAAATGTTGTACCCACTGGAGACCGTACTGTTGTTGACAGGGCGGTGGGGAACCACAAAAGATCTAGGGTGGGAAGGTTACTTAAGCCTGTTTCTAGACTGATTGAGATGATGCACCAGAAAACAGAAAAGGGTTGAGTTTTGTTCGTGTGACGAAAGAGTTTGTTTTTTTGTACTGCACTTGTAATAGAAATTGATGTTTCAGAACAAACATGGTACTCTTGTTTTATTTTTGTCTGCACTAGGATGGCGTATGGTTATAATAAGTTAAAATATGTAATGGGCATATTTTTTTAATGCTTCCCGCATGTGTGATGAAGGAGTCTGGCTAACTCCTTCTTATACTGATTCCTTGGGAATAGTCATCTGACTGGATTTTCTTTGTAACTGTACTGCCTGGAAATTGCTGCGCAGATTTATCACATCTCAGTGGCTGTAGAGATGCCATTGGAAATTCTCTGGAATGTTCACTTTTTTTCTCTCTCCTGGTTAGTTCTCTGCCGTGTATATATATATTTTTTAGGGTGTGTTGTTTTTTTGTTTTTGAGATTTGTTTACTTGGGGGTGCAAGTGGAATTCAGCAGGGGGGAATGTAACGGTGTTTAGATTGTAGAATTCCACTTGTTTCATATGTATCAGTGCAATGGGAAATAGCGCCCCTCCTCTCTGTGTGGCTGGTTATATGCTGCTGGCTCCGGTACTCAGTGCCAGTCTGTGAAAGCTGCACAAGAGGTGAGTTGCATTCTTCAGCACACAGCATAGAAAAGGGTTAGCAACAGCTAAAACATAATTCTTATCAACTCAGATGAATTGTGTGCAATGAATATTTATTAGATATGTGCCTGGCACCAATTCTTGTACTTTTAAGTTTGTTAATATTAGACAACACTTCATGTGCTGAGTAAAAGAATAAGCTAACATAATGCTCTGTTGTAGTGTGCTGAATGAAGCTGAACTGTTGCACTGATTCGAACCCTGATGTGTTCTCATTCAGGTACCTCATTGATTATTGTATTTTCATTGTATGTTCTGTAAAATATGATTTGTTTACTGTAATGGGCCAGTCTGTGAAAGCTGCACAAGAGTGTGCTGAATGAAGCTGATCTGTTGCACTGATTCGAACCCTGATGTGTTCTCATTCAGGAAATAAATTGACTGATCACGCAGAAGCCCCTTGTCTTCCTTAAAACTACACAACGCAGAGTCGAGGGGTTACTTGAGCTGGCTTGGTACAGTGGAGTGAAGCAGAACCCGGTTACAATAGCAAACAACCATCAGGGTACTAACGATCCATCGTCAGGCTGATAGTCCTCCTTGATCATGTGAGCAGCTGGTTTCGGCTGTCATCAGCCAACTGGTTGATCCACTGTGAGAGGGTGCTATTTATAAGACTGAGCTGAATACAGCTTCTCAGACTGAGGAAGTCTTTCGGACGAAAGATGAAACGTTTCTACAGTTTTTTTTTTTGCTTTGTTTTGTTTTGTTTTTTGAATGTCCAGAGGACCAGACTTAGCTTTTTTAGATTTTTCTACCTGGATTATTGAGCATGCATCAGGATGCCCCTTTATACTTAATTTTAATGTAAATCAAAAATTTATATACAGTATTAAAAAAAAGTAATTCACAAAGACAATAACAATCTAGCTAAATTAAACACATAAAACCTCAAACATCTTAATCAAATCAGACAACAAATTAAGTAGATATATATTAACGATTTCCATATTCTTCCAAGAAACTCCTCTTTATCAGTCTCTTAAATGTATACAGTGATCTGGCATTTTTAACGGTATATTCCAAACCATTCCACACTCCTATTCCCTGAATTATTGTGGATCGTTCCTTCAAACTACTATTAAAATAAGGCTTAACAAACATCTCAATTCCTTTAAGAAAATATACACACTCTCTTTTAACAAAATTCATTTGAATATTTATTTCATTTATTTATTTATTCATTTTACATTGTGTTGAAAGAAAAACCTTTTTACATGTAATATTAAAAGCAAGAAAAAACATAAAATGAAAGGTGGCAGGAAGAAGAAGAAATCTTATTATACCTGCCCCTTTTTCCAAAACAAAACACAAAATCAATACAAACAATTCACTCCAACAATAGTCGTCAATAAGTAATCGAACCAAAAGAGTAACTCATTTCGATTCTAAAATATTCTAGTACAATAAACAATTTAAAAAAAATTTTTTTTAGTATTTTGTTAACAATTTAGTTTTAATCATTTTTTTAAACACAAGCACTGATTTTGCAGATTTAACTTCATTTCCTAAACCATTCCACAAATCAACTCCCTGTATTGAAACAGACAGTCCTTTTAAGCTTGTTCTATACTGAGGTAGGGCTGGGCGATATATCGATATTTTTAACATATCGAGATTTTTTCTAAAGAGATACAAGACGAGACTGTATCGTTTATATCGAGAATTCTCTTACTGTCTGCTTTCTCCCACTCGCCCCCCTCCCTCTCCTTCACTGAACACAAACCCAGCCCCTCAGCGGCTCCTCCTTCCTGCCTGCAGGAGGGCGTAGACTTTCAGCACAAAAGGTAAACATGGCAGAAGAGCCGCTAGCTGCTGAGGGGAAAAAACAATGTTCTTTCTGAGCTAGTTTGGATTTAAATTGTCAGATGAGGGCAGAAAAAATATTTTTGTAGACGATGCTAAAAATAATCCTGACGAAAGGTCGGAACTACGAATCTTTTTCACCACTTAAACAGCGGAGTGGAGCATGAACCGTGAAACGGCAGAATCAAGTGTTTTTACAGCCTGCTGCTTTTTAAAACAAACCACGGGTCTTAGCTTATTTAGCCGTGCGTGCACCGCAGAGCTTTATGAGAGGAGCAGAGAGCGGTGGAGACAATAATAAATCAGCAGTTTATCATATCGCTAAAGATACGGTCCTTAGCGGCTAACAAGATGGCTAACGCTTTAGCCATCTTCTTCCACAGCTGAGACTGACCGTGTCTTTAGCGATATGATAAACTGCTGATTTAATAATGTCTCCGCCTCTCGGTTCACGTTTGTGGAGGCTTCACATTACTGCAGTTCACAAACACACTGACTAAAGTGAAAGCACCTTTCTATCTTATCAAGACACTCAAGCTCTTTAAAACACAATCTGTGTCCTCATTTACCCATTCATACAGCACTCTACTAGAACTGTACAAAGAATAATCAGTACTTTATCACATTCATACACTGATGGGACACACATCAGAGGCAATGAGGGGTTCAGTGTTGCCCACTGCCCAGGAACACTTCAGCATGTGACTGCTGGTGGAATTGAACTCCCAGCTCTCCCATTGGAGGAGACTGCTCTAGCCTCTCAGCCACAGCTGCCCTCAGCTGAAGAGGATTATTATTTAATAGGTGTAAATAAATGTCTAAAAAATAAAGTAATGTATGTAAATAGTTCATTTTTTAGACATTTATTTTGTAGAGTTACAGCTGTTTGTTAATAAATGTTGCTGTGTGACAACTGGGACAAAGCTTTGACTCAGAAATATATTTGTGTTATTCTTTTATGGAAAGAAAATTATATTGAGATATATATCGTATATCGCGATATATCATAACAATATCGAGATATGAATTTTGGTCCATATCGCCCAGCCTTATACTGAGGTTTTGCAAAAATCTCTGTTCCCTTAAAACTATAGCAGCTCGTCTTCTTTACAAATTTCATTTGAACATTTGAAGGCAGTACACTATTATGGGCTCTATACATTACCAACAAAATGTTGTAGTCCACTAAATCATAAAACTTTAGCAACTTAAGTTGTTGAAATAATATATTCGACGGATGACAGTAAGGCTTTCTTGTTAAAATTCTCACAGCTCTTTTTTTGTAAAATAAAAATAGGCTTCGTTATGGTTTTACACGCCTTTCCCCAAACTTCAACACAATAAATTAAATGTGGAACAAAAATTGCATTATATAACAGATACAGAGCTTTATCATTCAACAAATCTTTCACTTTGTAAAGCACCGCAGTAGATCTAGATAACTTCAGTTTAACTGAATTTATATGCTGTTTCCACGACAGTTTGTCATCAATAACTACCCCCAAAAATTTCACCTCGCTTACTCTGTGAACTTCAACACCATCAATTTTAAAGGGGACTACACATACAAAATTCACTTTTTTATGTTTTTTTTTTACTGAACTTTGGGTATTTACTTCATAAAAAAACAGTCCTAGTGCTAAAAAAATGCACCCAGTGGTTTATTTACTCTAAGTAGATTTATTTATCTTTGATAGAAACACTCCGTTTGCACTTCCTGCGGTTTGTGACGTCACAAACCGCAGCCACAACCCACACCAAACCTGAGTCCAGCCCCTCACCTAGCAACCCCTGGTGCGGCTCAACCCACTTCAGTATAAAAAACGTCACGGTTGCCGAGCAGTTTAGGAACTGACCTGGCGGTCATTTATTTATTTATTCATTTATTTAGCCCCCGGGGGGGCTATGGGCTCAGCCCTGCTCCAGCCAGCAGCACATCTTGAGTAAAACCAGAATGTTTTATTACCTTGTTTGAATGAACTCTGTCTCGTTGAAACTGTGCACACACACTCTCGCGGTTTGGACTTGTTTCTTATATGATGAAGGACTGGTTTTGCACAACTGTCAGTTTGGTTGAGCGGTTACGACACTTGAGTGGAATGCAGGAGAGCAAGGATTGCATCCTGTCCACGGCATCTTTTTTTTCCCCCTTTTTTTTTTAAAGCCTTTTGTTTCGGAGAAATCGGGGTGAGACTAGATATATACATCGACATAATAATACTTTATAATTGTTATTTTTACGTTTTAGTTCAATTTTTAGTGTAATAGCGATCGCTCCCAACGCGCAGCCGGCAGAAAACTGTGCACACACACACTCTCTCGCGGGGCGACAGTCTGTACCATCAAGCACCACTGATCGATATATTTTCAGATTAGCAACTTATTTATTTTAAGAATACCTTTCACTTCATCAAAATCTAATCAAAACTCCAGCGTTCTAAAAGTAGGTGGTTGTATGTATTTCTTATACGATGAAGGACTGCTGTTGTTCAACTGAGCCTGTAGGTCAGTGAGTTAAATCACTGGTGTCGCACCCAAAGGACCGGGGTTCGCGTCCCGGCCACGGCATCTTTTTTTTTTTTTTTCGGAGAGATCGGGCTGCAGTGAGCTGCTGGCTTTTGAGGACAGTGTGGGTCCGGTCCGGTCAGAGGTTAGGTTGCCTCATACGGATAAATTAACTGGAAACACTCTGTGAACTTTGCGTTTGTCTGGATTGGATGTGCAGCCGTGGACCAAAGCGCCGCATGCAACTAGCAGGAGCTACGCGGGCTGTTTGTTACCGAAGGAGGAGGAAGAGCTCGGATTCGGGAGGGCATGATAAAAGGAGCAGCTAATGGCGGCGCACACAAACAGCTTTCGGTAAGTTATCTTTTAAGCTAGCACTAACAGTAAGTCAAACGAGTAATAAAAAAAGGCTAATTTTAAAACAACAACAGATTTGAGATACTGGCAGTTACAGAGGGCGGAGACAGAGTTTTGACGGGCGTGGACTTCAGAGCTCATTATCATAAACAGGTCGTTTAGAACGGAAGTTAGAAATGGCAGAATTAAAAAGGGTATAATTTATTATCTAAGAATTATTTTTTGTATTAAATTGAATGAACGGGGTCTGGATAGCACACAGACATACCATAAAAATTTAAAAAACCAATATGTGGTCCCCTTTAAAAGAAAAATCCATTTTACAGTATTATTTTTATTAATAAATAACATATAATTTGTTTTATCTAGGTTTAATGATAGTTTGTTCAATTTAAACCAAGTTTGTAATTTAACAAACTCCATTTTTAACAACTCAGACATTTGATTCAAATCACTACCAAAAAAAAAAGTAGTATCGTCAGCAAAGAGAACACATTTTAGAAGTCCAGACACCTTCACTAGATCATTCACATACAAAATAAACAACTTTAGTCCAAGTATTGAGCCTTGTGGGACTCCACATGGGATCTTGCAGAGGTTTGATCGTATATCGTCAATTTGTACAAACTGTTGTCTATCATTCAAATAACTACATACCCACTGTAGTGCTAGTCCTCTAATACCATACTTGTTCAATTTATTAGTGAGAATGGTGTGGTCAATTGTGTCAAATGCTTTCTTTAAATCAACAAATAGACTTACACAATGTTGCTTTTGATCGATGGCTGTGGTAATTTGTTCCGTTAGTTCCATAAGAGCCATGGATGTAGAATTTTTTGATCTAAAACCATATTGACTATCACTTAAAATATTGTATTTATCAAGAAATTTATCTAATCTGGTTACAAATATTTTTTCTACAATTTTAGAGAATTGCGGCAACAAAGATATTGGTCTGTAGTTGTTAAAGACGCATTTGTCACCATTTTTAAAGATAGGGACTACCTTTGCTACTTTCATATTTTCAGGGAATACACCCGTGGAAAAAGACAAATTGCATATGTATGTAAACGGTTCAATAACATGACTTAGGGGCCAAGATGGTGTAGTGGCAGGGGAATCAGACTTAGGATCCAAAGGACCCAGGTTCAAACCCCGGCCACGGCACACCCTGGGGTGTCTATGAGTGCACGTCTATTTTCCCCAGCTCACTGCAAGTACACCTCGCTGCAGCTTGCAGATGACGGCGGTGTCAGTCCCGGAAGTGGTTATTGCACTCCGGAAATGAAGGGGGCGCTAGTGGCGCTATTAAGGGGCACTAGTGGCGCTATTAAAACACGCAACAACAAAATGAATGGAAATTAATATTTTAAAGGCACTAGTGGCGCTATTCTAAAAAAAATAATAATGGAAGTTAATATTTTAAAGGCGCTAGTGGTGCTATTACCATTTTTTTAATGGAAATTAATATTTTAAAGACAAATGTTTATGTTTATTAAATTTGTTCATTTTTTTACAAATACAAGACAATCCCATAAATGATAATGTACAAAATATATATATATAAAAAAAAGAAAGGTAGCAGAAAGAAGAATAAATCTTATTATATCTGCCCCTTTTTTCCAACAGTCAGATTAAACAATAATAATCTTCAACCAACAGTACAAAATGACTAACTCTTTCTAATTTTCTAACTAATACAATACACATTACGCTATTTCATATATATATTTTAATAACTTCAGTTGATAAAATAATGTACAAATGTACACTAGGAACACTATCCATCCATTAATTATCATACATGCACACTTATCCCTGTTACAATTTTTTTAATGGAAATTAATATTTTAAAGACAAATACATAGGAACACATTTATCCATCCATTAATTATCATACACACACGCTTATCCCTATACTGTAGTGGGTTTGCCAGGGCTGCATTCCAAAAACTATAATATGCTTGGTTGCAGGTGAGCCCAAATATTATTGTTGTTTACCATAATGTGTCATTGGAAACTTCATAAACTGCACTCAAATATCCAATTGTTTCAAAACCCAAAGGGATTAATTAACACTCAGAGAGAGAAAGTAGTTTTTAGAACGTTTGTCAAGAAATGATCTTCAGCAGTCGGATCCCAGCAGTAGACGTTGCAAGAATGGTTCACTGTGGATGAATAAATTTGATTCTATATGAAAACATTTTTAAATAGTCACCGGATACATAAATTAAGCCTGTGTGTAAATTGTAACAGTCTTCAGTTCAGCCAATCAGCTCATCATGCGCCTCTGGTGTCGGTCTCCTCTAATTACCCTTCATAAAGTCCGGCTTGATGTGAACAACTGCTCCTCACCTGAGTTTTCCATCACCTCCACTCGGTCTCCACCGTCGCTGAGCATACCTTTAATTTTTGTATTTATTGTATGTTTGTAACTGAACATGTGTTCCCTGCAAGTTGGTGGTTGCTGGATGGACAGGAGTCTGTGTTCCCTGCAAGTTGGTGGTTGCTGGATGGACAGGTGGCTGTGTTCCCTGCAAGTTGGCATCTGGTGGATGGACAGGAGTCTGTGCTGATGCCCAGCTGGACACCATGTTGACAGTCATAGTGTGTTTCACCAAATGATTCAGAAACCTGTCCCTTCTGTCAATGGTTAACAAACAGTATGGGCAATGAAAGTGTGTCTGTACAGGGTAGGCCACATCTGAAGATATGGAATTCTGCAGTAACAAAAAGAAATGAATAAAATTTAAAATAACATCTATATAAACTACAGATATGTTTAAACAAGAAATGGTTCATTCCCACTCAAAATAGAGCAAGGACACAGTGTAATGTAATAGCTACAAACATACAACAAAAATGTAATAACACATCAGGAAATATACAAATGATTTGTTTAAAAAAAGGCATGTCTGAAATGAATCACTTTATGTTCTTTAACATTATTCTTCCAGTTTTGCACGATTCAACAAGTAATTTTATGAGTCACAATGGCTTCCAGGTAATAAATTTATACAGCAAACAGTTAATTAAAATTGTGAAAGTAATATTGCTCAAACAACCAAAGGGAAGTATTAACTAATTAATTAGATTTCCCCATTTACTCTGTAACTTTTGACACACATGTATATATATATATATATATATATATATATATATATATATACTATTTTGCCATATGTTAATACTTTTTTAGTAGATTTTGTTGATATGCAACCTAATGCGAGTAACTTTACTGAATGAAGAACCTATTTTAACCCATAAATAAACATGACACGCAGATAAATGTTGTTTATGTTAGGTTTCTTCTAACATTAGTTTGTTGACTTATATACTAAAAATATATTGAAGTAGAGGGTACTACACCCACCTATGATGGCAGCTTGTAGTTTATTTAAAATAAAATAAAAAAGACTTTCCAGAAATGTTGGTGTACAAAAACATATAATAAAAAAAAGATTAACATTTAATGATAAAAAAACCCACTATAAAACTGTTAAGAATGTAAATAAATAAATAGAATAAATAAATAAATTATAGTGTAAGTGTAGTTTCACATACCGTTATGTTGAACCGTAGGGGACAGCAATATAAATGAAAAAAGTTTTAAGAAGTAAAAGTACCAGGCTACAGCGATCATGAAAACAGCGCCCCCTTCATTTCCGGAATGCAATAGCACCACTTCCGGGACTGACACAGCCGTCTGCAGACTGCAGCGATCATGAAAACAGCGCCCCCTTCATTTCCGGAATGCAATAGCACAACTTCCGGGACTGACACCGCCGTCATCTGCAAGCTGCAGCGAGGACCCTCTCGCTCACTGGGCGCTGACTATGGCTGCTCACTGCACCACCTGGTGGTGGTTGGGTTAAATGCAGAGACCAATTTCGTCTGTCAAGTATGGGAACATACACAGATGACAAAAATGTGACATTTATTTATTTTTATTTTTTATTATGTCCTTTACAACCATCATGTCCATATCAACCCAGTCCTTAGATTTTTTATCTGCAAATGTTTTAACTACTATCATTATTTCATCTTTATCAATTTAATGTAGAAACATAGTGTTTTCACAACCTTTGATTAAGTGGCACACATCTTTATCAACTAATGGAATTGTTTTTGCAAGGTGTGGTCCCACGTTCACAAAATAATTATTGAATCCATTTACAATTTCATGTTCTTCTTGTATTTCATCATTTTCATTCACAAAATACTGAGACAAGCTCATATTATTTTTGCATTTGTTCAAAACACTGTTCATCACTCTCCAAGTTGCTTTCATATCACCATTTGTTTTATGTCTTCTTCTTTCGGCTTTTCCCTTTTCAGGGGTCGCCACAGCGAGTCATCCTCCTCCACCTCACTCTGTCCTCTGCGTCCTCTGTCCTCACTCCAACTATCTTCATGTCCTCTCTAACTGCATCCATATATCTCCTCTTTGGCCTCCCTCTTTGTCTTTTTCCTGGCAGCTGCATTTCTAACATCCTTCTACCAATATACCCACTGTCCCTCCTCTGGACATGTCCAAACCATCTCAGTCTGGCCTCCCTAACTTTATCTCCCAGTTGTTCAACATGTGCTGTACCTCTGATTATCTCATTCCTGATCTTATCCATCCTTGTCACTCCTAAGGAGAACCTCAGCATCTTCATTTCTGCTACTTCCAGTTCTTTCTCCTGTCTTTTTGTCAGTGCCACTGTCTCCAGACCATACAATATAGCTGGTCTCACCACTGTCTTGTAAACTTTTCCTTTGACCTTTGCTGACACCTTTTTGTCACAAATCACTCCTGAAACTTTTCTCCATCCACTCCATCCTGCCTGGACTCTCTTTTTCACCTCTTTACCACATTCCCCATTTTCCTGGACAGTGGACCCCAAGTACTTGAAGTCCTGCACCTTTGTGACCTCTGCTCCTTGTAGCCTCACTGTTCCACTGGCCTCCCTCTCATTCACACACATGTACTCTGTCTTACTACGGCTGACTTTCATTCCTCTTCTTTCAAGTGAATACCTCCACCTCTCCAAGTTCTCTTCCACCTGTTCCCTGTTCTCACCACATATCACAATGTCATCTGCAAACATCATAGTCCATGGGGATTCCTGCCTGACCTCATCTGTTAGTCGGTCCATCACCAGAGCAAACAAGAAGGGGCTCAGAGCCGATCCTTGATGCAATCCCACCTCCACCTTGAAGCTATCTGTCACTCCTACAGCACATCTCACCACTGTCCTGCTGTCTTCATACATGTCCTGTACCAGTCTAACATACTTTTCTGCCACTCCAGATTTCCTCATGCAATACCACACCTCCTCTCTTGGCACCCTGTCATATGCTTTTTCTAAATCCACAAACACACAATGGAGTTCTTTCTGACCCTCTCTGTACTTCTCTATCAACATCCTCAAAGCAAAGATGGCATCTGTGGTGCTCTTTCTTGGCATGAAACCATACTGCTGCTCACAGATAGTCACCTCTTGTCTAATGGTAAATGGTAAATGGAGCTTATTTATATAGCGCTTTCCAGCCCCCTGTGAGGAGCCCCAAAGCGCTTTACAATACCAGCCATCCACCCATTCATTCACACATTCATACACCGGTAGTGGTAGCCTGCCTTGCAAGGCGCCATCCAGACCTACCGGGAGCAACTCGGGGTTAAGTGTCTTGCCCAGGGACACAACGACACATGGTGGGCGAATGCGGGATTCGAACCTCCAACCTTCCGATCGGGGGTCGACTGCCATTACCACTGTGCCATGGCCGCCTCTAAAATCCTTCCACAACTCTCTCCCAGATCTTCATCGTGTGGCTCATCAACTTAATTCCCCTGTAGTTGCTACAACTCTGTACATCACCCTTGTTCTTAAAAATGGGAACCAGCACACTTCTTCTCCATTCTTCAGGCATTTTCTCACCCTCAAATATTCCATTAAATATTTGAGTCAAAAACCTCACTGCCATCTCTCCAAGACATTTCCAAACCTCCACTGGTATGTCATCAGGTCCTACTGCCTTCCCCTTCTTCATTCTTTTCAGAGCTTTCCGGACTTCACCCTCACTAATCTTTCCCACTTCCTGGTCCACAGTTTCTATGACCTCCACTCTTCTTTCTCTTTCATTCTCTTCATTCATTAGCTCCTCAAAGTAATCCTTCCATCTTCCCATCACACTCTCCTCACTTGTTAGAACATTCCCATTCCCATCTTTAATAAGCCTAACCTGCTGCACATCCTTTCCAGCCTGATCCCTCTGTTAGGCTGATTGGTGACTCTAAATTGACCCTAGGTGTGAGTGTGAGAGTGGATGGTTGTTTGGTGTGAGTGAGACAGGTCCCTCTTGTAAATGAGTCCCCGTGACTCAACGAGGCTAGCCTGTATAAATAAAGGTTGAATGAATGAATGAATGATCCCTCTGTCTTGCCAATCGGTACAAGTCCTTCTCGCCCTCTTTAGTGTCCAGTCTCCCATACAACTCATTGTACGCCCTCTGCTTTGCCTTAGCTACTTCCTCTTTGCTCTATGTCCCATCTCCTTATATTCCTGTCTCCTCTCTTCAGTCCTCTCACTGTCATATTTCTTCTTGGCTAATCTCTTTCTTTGAATGGCGTCCTGCACTTCACTATTCCACCACCAGGTTTCCTTATCATCCATTCTCTGTCCAGATGACACACCAAGTACCTTCCTACCTGTCTCTCTAATTACTGTTGCTGTAGTAGCCCAGTCACTTGGAAGCTCTTTCTTACCACCCAGAGCCTTTAACAGCTCGTCTCTGAATTTCTCACAACATTCTTCCTTCTTTAGCTTCCACCATTTGGTCTTCTTCTCTGATTTTACTCTTTTTCTCTTCTTCGCAACAACAGTCATTCTACACACAACCATCCGATGCTGTCTGGCCACGCTCTCCCCTGCCACAACCTTACAGTCTCCAATCTCCCTCAGGTTTCCTCTTCTACACAGAATGTAGTCGACCTGTGTACTCCTTCCTCCACTCTTATAGGTCACTCTATGTTCCTCCCTCTTTTGGAAATAGGTATTGACTATAGCCATTTCCATTCTCTTGGCAAAATCCACCACCATCTGTCCTTCCTGGTTTCTTTCCTTGACACCAAACCTACCCATCACTTCCTCATCCCCTCTGTTTCCTTCACCAACATGTCCATTCAGGTCTGCTCCAATCACCACTCTTTCCTCCCTGGGAATACTCTCTATCACTTCATCCAAATCTTTCCAAAATTTATCTTTCTCCTCCCTATCACATCCAACCTGTGGAGCATAACCACTGACGATGTTTAGCATCAGACCTTCTACTTCTACCTTCAGGCACATCAACCTATCTGACACTCTCTTCACCTCTACTACATTCTTTGCCAACTCCTCTATTTGTTTTATGTAATAGTTCACTATAGTATTCTCTCTTTTGTTTTTCTATAATTCCCGTTAATTTATTTTTTATACTTTTTATACTTATTTTCTGCCTCAGGAGTTCTGTTCTTCAAGAAACAAAAATACAGATAGTTCTTTTTCTTGGATGTGTTTCTCAATCCTGTTGTCATCCACGGTTGATCGATAGTACGTTTCTTAGTATAATTTTTTGCACACAATTTTTTTTATACAAAACATCCAAAATGTTCATAAACTCATCATATGATTTGTTTACGTCATCCACATACACATCATTCCAATTTTGTTTTTTCAAGTCATCTTTAAATCTATCTAATGATTTTTAGACTTGTTTATTTTTTTTGTTCTTAATCGGTCTTGTAATACTATCTTCTTTATTATAAATTGTAAATGATCAGTCAAATCAGCCATCAAATACCACTTATTATTTTATCATCTGTTAAGTTTGTGAAAAATTATCAATTGTTGTGGAACTGTGCGTTGTTGTTCTCGTTGGATTTGATATCAAAGGAAATAAATTTAAACTGTACATTGAATTTGTGAAAGTACTCATGTTATTAGAGTCAGTCTTATTACCCAGATCAATGTTGAAGTCACCACATAGAAAAACTGTTTTGTTTCCTCTCTTTTCTAACAACTCCAGGATTCTATCAGTGAATAACTCTATATTTGACCCAGGTGATCGATAAACACAGCTTATTATGACGTTTTTGTTTATTATTTCTATAGTTATCATTTCCATTAAATTATCTACAACTATAGACATGTCACCAATTTGTTTGCATTTTATTTCACTGTTGATAACTAGAGCTACTCCTCCACCCTTTTTTAAATTTCTATTTTTATAATACAATTCATATCCTTCAATAAAAGCAGTGTTGTTTTCATCATTCAGCCATGTTTCGGAAAGTGCTATTATTGTAAAGGTTTTGTTTAATTTTTTTTAAGTAAGCTGTTATCTTTGATATACTTGTATTGATACTTCTGCAATTAAAGTGAATAATGGAGAGATTTCCATTTATTATTTTAATGTTATTGAACTGTTTTTCATTAAAATATTTACTTTCATTTATAGATGGAAATGAGTTTTTTCAATTACATCATCAACATCATATATTTTTAGTTCTGATTCATCGCACATCATCATAGTGTAATGTATTTGTTCGCCAGACTGTTCATTTTGTAGATGTTATTGTGAAATATCTCTTGATTGTAATTATTCATCTCGTAATCTCAACTAAAGCTTTTCCAAGTTTGTTAATTCCTTTATCATTTTAGGTTGTGAACCTTCCTGCACTTTGATCCATATTTTCCGTTTTTCGTCCATGTTGATACTATTTTATTTTGTTTTCTTAACGTTCTTGCTTCCTTTGCTATAATACAATTTCTCTTTGTTAAATGTTCATTTATGTAAACTCTCTTTCCCTTTAAATTTTTTGCCTGCATGATTAATTTATTTCTTGTTTTTCTACTGATGAATCTTACGACAATTACTGGCTTGAATTTTCCAGATGTACTTGGTAAGGTGTGACACACAGAAATGTCCTCATGGTCAATGTCGATCTCCTTGTCCTGTAGAAAAGACACCACCTGCTCTTCCAGAGTCCTCTGCTCTTGAGGTGATGCATCCTCCGTTATTCCCTCATTTTTGGCAACTTTAGAGTACAGACAATTTTTAATTTCGAGTCCAGTTATTACTAAGTTTTCTTGTCTTGAATATTGTTCTAAATCATCGACCTTTCGTTCCAGTTCTAATTTTCTTTATCCTTTAGACTTATTTGCGATTTCAGTTGCTTGATTTCATCAAACAAGCCCATCGGGAGTTTCTGTTGCGATGTAATCGTTTGCAAGTTCAGAACTGATGAAACTCAGTGATTTCTTTATTTCATCCAATTCATCTTAGTTTTGTTAACTCAAGACTTGTTTTTCACGTTTGGACTTGCCTGCCATTCTCTCAAAATTTCACCTCAGCATTGCCAAAACTTCCCAAAAAAATTTTGAATGACGCGGCCAGGTCACTAACCTGCGTCACTGGCAGTGTAGGTCCAGAGAAAAATAAGAAAAAGTAACAGACCTCCTCCACGTCCGTCACCGGTCCTTTCCAGCAATAGCCGCCCCCGCGGGCTGCAAGGTAGCCGAAATCAAACCCACCAACCTCGGTTCAGGTCACCAGCGTCTCCACATCGTCATCCGCCAAACAGCAGCCAGCGCATCCAGAACCAACGCTTACTGGTCCCTAGGTGAGCTGCTGCGTGGAAATCTAATGATTACTTCCTGAGATTTTTAAGAAAAATCATCCAGTGGTTCACAAGAAGTTTTGCTGACACACACAATGGACTCCAAAGTTTAATGCCGATATAGTATATTATATAGTACTGTATATATAGCAATATATAGTGGGACATTACTCAAAGCAACTACCACCTTAAATATTTGCTCATTAGCTAAAAAATAGGCAGTTTTTGTAGTTGCTAAATTTTAGATGGCAGCCATATTGAATTAAGCTGATGTTAATCAGCTGTACATAGTTGCATTCTGAGAGTTTCACTAAAGTATGTCCAGTGATCCATGAGATATTTTGCCAACACACAAGGGAACACACACAGGTGCCTTTGAATCTGGGAAAAGTTTGATTTTTGTGTGAACTTAAATTTATGTTAATACATGGCTTTTGTATGTGAACGTTTTTGTACAGTGCCCTGAGACAACTTAAGATAAGAGAATGTTATTGATCCCGCAGGAAATTGTTGTGCCAGAGCTAAACCCTTATGTTGTAATTTGGCACTATATAAATAAACTGAATGGAAATTGAATTGAAATTAATGGTTTATTCCGAAAAATATTTATGCAACTTATTTAACACTTTTTTTAATTAGCACATGAATTTAGCAACTATGTTCATCTGGGAAATCCTAAAAACAAACTTTTTTCAACCATAAAAAATAAAGGTAACACTTTACAATAAGGTACATTACATTTAACTACTAGGGAAGATAATAATAATAATAATAATAATGAATTCAATTTATAACGCACTTTTCATTAATGAAAATCTCAAAGTGCTAGATCGTATAACGAATCAGGAACAAATCGGGAGTTAATAGGTAGTTAACCAGTACTTACTGGGGAACACACAGCCAAGCCTTATTAGGGGACTACTGGTTAGTTACCTTGTAAACGAAGAAGATCTGTGGCCTCACTGGTGCAGGGTTTATTCAGAACTGACATGGAGATTTTCTCCTCTGTTTCTGTGGTAACAAACCAGTAGTCCCTATAGGCTTGGCTGTGTGTTCCCTGGTAAGTACTGGTTAAGTATGGTACCCATTATCTCCTGATTTGTTCCTTAGGTGTTCCCTAGTAGTTAAGCAAATTTTGTGTACCTTATTGTGAAGTGTTACCAAAATAAAATGGTAGACTAAATACCCTGATGCATGCTCAATAATCCAGGTAGAAAAATCTAAAAAAGCTAAGCCTTGTCCTCTGGACATTCAAAAAACAAAACAAAGCAAAAAAAGGTAGACTAAATAGTTTTTCTTTTCTTTCTTTCTTTCTTTCATTAATAAATTTATTTATTTATTTATTTTTTACACATTATGCACTTAATTCCCATTTAAAATGGAGATTTCCATTTGAGTAACAGTTAGGAGAGTGGAATTATATCAGTTCAGGATTTTTCCAAATTGTACCCATTCTCTCACAGTGGGCAGTGACAACTGGGCAAAAACTTTCCAGATTTTTTTTCAGCTAATGACATCATTCATAATCACATCCTTTAATAAAACCACAGTGAACAAAGCCCACATTTCCTGCATCTGAAAGAAGTGTCTGCAGTTCGTTCTGGGAAAAGATCTTACATCAGCTGATGGACCAAAACCTCTGAGTTCATCTCACCTTTCACCAAACGGCAGCTGACATGGAGAGCTTACACACAGGAAATTGCTCTCTCTTTATTCCACTTTACAGATTTTTCTGACTCATAATATCAGAAGTCAGTTACTATTTGCTTAAGTGTCTCTGCAGCAAGAATGTCACAGGGCTTCCAAAGGTTTATGGAGCTCTGAATTCAATCTTGAAGTCTGCGAGTCGACGACACAGAGCCGGTGAGAGTGTCTGCACCCTCATTAAAACTGCCTGAGCAAACCAGAGACGAACAGCGAACACATCAGATAAGACAGCTAGTAGCTCGCTCAGATTTATAGCTGCTGCCTCCGGCAGTGGGCTGATGAGGGGTGAGAGGGAACATGAGTTCATGTACCACTTCATGTCTGGCAGCCAGATGACAATAAACAGGTAGTTTACAGGACATGAAAACTGGAAAAAAGGTGTCCAGATGGAGACTTTTACTGTGTCAAGTGTTCTTTGTTTTATGATCAGTGAGTGGGAATGTAAGGCCAACAGTGAAACAGATGCTGATAATGATGTTTCTCACTGGGATGCAACTCTTGGAGACTAGTTGACGAGTCAAAATTGGTACTGAATTACAATAAAAAGCACATTTTTTGTCGTTGTCCCACTGAATTCTGGGTGTTTACGACCAAGCGAGCCATGTGGCCGTGTTTTAAACAGCCCATTTCTCAAAATCTCAACGTATTTTTTGTAATCACAGTCTGCAAAGTGTATTCTCGATTGTGCACATTATTTCAGTGCCCACTTCTAAAATTAATCAATGCGACACTGTGTTCATTCTGGCTGGATTGACAAGCTAACTATGAGTCCTAGTGACGCCGCATTAAATCTAAAATGGTTAGAATTTCCTCTTTGTTCATCCACAGGCTTTCTTGATTACTTATTTTATGTTTCCTTCAGCTAAATGCTGCTGCTGTCTGCCTTGGCAAACAATCATTTTCAAGGTTCAAGATTCAAGGTTCAACGTTCTAGATTCAAGGTTCATTGTTCTTTATTGTCATTTGCATCACATGAGGTACATGAGGTGGAACAAAATTGTGTAGTCGAGGTCCCAGTTACAGTACACCGAAAAATAGCAAAAATATAAAGTATAAAAAAAGAAACAGTATATAAGGATCTAAGATATACACTAAACAATAATAATTTAATATAATGAGGTGTATTAAACAGCAGCATGAACAGTCTGTAGTGAGCAGATGGGTATGAGTATAGCAAATTATGGGTAAGAAATCAGCAACATGGATCATCAGCAACACAGATAAAGTAACATATTACCAATTTAAATTAAATTAAAGTGGCATTACAGTGATAATCCTGATTAGAAATTCATGAGTCTAACAGCCACAGGGTAGAAGCTGTTCCTCAGTCTAGTGGTTCTACACTTAATGCTCCACAACCTCCTGCCTGAGGGGAGCTGGGCAAAAAGTGTGTGTGCTGGGTGAGTGGGGTCTTTCATGATGCAGGTGGCTCTCTTCCTGCATCAGATGTGTAGATGTCTGTGATGGTGGGGAGACTGACTCCAACAGACTTCTGTGCAGCCTTCACCACTCTCTGCAGAGCTTTTCTTTCTGCAGCTGCAGCCCCGATGCTGGAGCACAGGATGCTCGACAATGCACAAGTAATAAACGTAATGTGAGCTTAAAATAAATGCCATTGTTTAACAAATGCAATTAGCATTATCCGTTTTGTCAACCTACCTGTACATTTATCTCTGTAA
Source organism: Garcialebias charrua (assembly GCA_038048925.1). NCBI lineage: Eukaryota > Metazoa > Chordata > Actinopteri > Cyprinodontiformes > Rivulidae > Garcialebias > Garcialebias charrua. Next base: position 55,487 of record JBBPBX010004661.1, read on the forward strand.
GCGTCAACTCCTCTGCCATGGCTGCCTCAGAGGAGTTGGCGGGGGAGAGGGTGGGCCCTGGAAACCATCTTATCACCTGCAAAAAAATAAAATAAATTGGGGGGGGGCAGGGTGTTCCACTATAGGAATGTGCTGCTTGTGGGAATCAGTTTGTTGGTTGCTCCTCAGATTGAAGAAGTCCTTTGGATGAAGGACGAAACGTCTCGGCAAAATAAGAAACCATCCAGATGACCTGACTGAACATTGTTGGGTGTTTACCTGGATTATTGAGCATGAACTTTGGCGCTTTGCGATTTATTTATATAATTTTTAGGTTAGATTTGGTTTTAGATGGCAGAAATCTACTTTTCTCTTGTGTCTGCACTAGCTGTGAGCAGATCCATCAAGTAGAATTCAACTACGGTACTTTTCCAAACGTAAGTTATTCAAAGAGCTATCTACAGCAGGTAACATAATAATTGTTAGTTAAAAAAAAGGTTTGTAGGCTCAATCATCCATGTAGATAACAAAAAATATTAAGTCATATCATCTGGACCAGTTGCTTTAAGGGGGAAAGGTTTATTTAACCTTTTTTTAACCTTTATTGAACCTTTTTTAACCTTTATTTTGTAATTGTTTGTAACCTTTCCACAGAACACCTCTTCAAAAGATCCTAAAGTAAAGGTTTGTCAAATGTTCACCTGTGTTTTAAACTGTCTCAAAAACCAACAGCATTCCTGACTGAATGAGGGCAAACAGGACATTTCCAGACTACTCAGACTCTGAACACTGCCGCTGAAACATTGTTGTTGAGCAAACATTATTACTAAAGCTCGTGCAACATTCCAAGTTCACATTACAAGCCAGTTTTTTTCTTTCTTTTTTTAAAGTTTATTCATTTTACAAGAATGAAATACAACAAATGACATATATAAAATGAAAAGAAAAAATGTATAAAATGAAAGGTAGCAGATGAACAAAATATCTTGTTAAATCTGCTCCTTATTTATCTAATACAAACTAATTGTTCTACAATAACAAAATAAGTAAATAACTCTTTTCACCATCAATTATATATATATTACTCAAATACATTCATTTATATTTGTTCAACAAATCAACTTTGACAAGTTTCTTAAAGACAGGAATTGATTTGGCTTCCTTAAATACTGACATTAAGTTATTCCACAATCCTACACCCTGTATTACAGTAGTTCTTCCCTTCGAACTATAGTTCTAAATGGCGGTTTGACAAAAACATCTTTTCCCTTGAGATTGTAGCAGCCAGATCTTTTCACAAAATACATTTGGATATTTGACGGTAGTGTATTATTATGATCTATACATAAGTAACAAAATGTTATAATCCACCAAGTCATAGAATTTCAGTAATTTCATTTGATAAAATAATTCACTAGATGGGTGACGGTAATGTTTTCTTGTTATAACTCTTACAATTTTTTTCTGCAAAATAAAAATAGGCATTGTGCTGCTTTTACATGCTTTTCCCCATACACTAATACAGTAAATTAAATGTGGCACAGTCATTGAATTATACAAGAGATACAATGCTTTATCGTTTAGTAGATATATAGATAGATAGAACAGAGGACGCCATCTCTTCCGTGGTCCACACTGCTCTCACCCACCTGGATCAGAAGGACTCATACGTGCGTCTGCTCTTCGTGGACTTCACATCTGCCTTCAACACCATGATCCCCCAAACTCTGATAGACAAACTATCTACACTTGGACTAAGCCCCTCCATTTGTAACTGGGTACTAGACTTCTTAACAGACAGACCACAGTCCGTGAAGATCCACAACTTCTCCTCCTCCACCATAACCCTCAGCACTGGCTCTCCTCAAGGATGTGTGCTGAGCCCCCTTCTGTTCACTCTGCTCACATATGATTGTACAGCCACACTTCCAGGCTGTCATATTGTTAAGTTTGCAGATGATACAGCGGTGGTGGGATGCATCACAAACAATGATGAGTCCAGCTACAGACAGGAGGTGGAACACCTGGAGAGCTGGTGCAAAGAGAATAATCTTCACATGAATGTGAAGAAGACAAAGGAGATGATTGTGGACTTCAGAAGGAATAAACACACCCACGCCCCACTGAAAATAGGTGGATCTGCAGTGGAAGTGGTCTCCAGCTACAAATACTTGGGTGTACACTTGAATGATAACCTCAGCTGGACCAACAACACCACCAGCCTGATCAAGAAAGGTCATCAAAGACTCTACTTCCTCAGACGACTGAGACGTGCTGGTCTGAGCAGCCCAGTTCTCACCTCGTTCTACAGGTGTGCAGTGGAAAGCGTCCTGTGCTCCAGCATCAACGTGTGGCATGGAGGCTGCACAGTTGCAGAGAGGAAAGCTCTACAGAGAGTGGTGAAGGCTGCACAGAAGTCTGTTGGAGTCAGTCTCCCCACCATCACAGACATTTACACCTCCAGATGCAGGAAAAGAGCCACCTGCATCATGAAAGACCTCACTCACCCAGCACACTCACTCTTTGCCCCACTCCCCTCAGGACGGAGGTTGAGGAGCATCAAATGTAGAACCACTAGACTGAGGAACAGCTTCTACCCTGAGGCTGTTAGACTCATGAATGAATAAATAAAAATAAAATAAAAATAAACACTGCAAAATATCACATCATGCTGATGCTGATCTGTTTTCTTGTTGCTGTGTAAAAAATAAAAATAAACACTGCAAAATATCACATCATGCTGATGTTGATCTGTTTTCTTGTTGCTGTGTTCATCTGTGTTCATCTGTGACCATCTGCTCATACAGACTCATGTTCGTGCTGCTGTTTATAATGATGTTTTTCCACTACATTAGGGCTTAGTGTATTACTAGTTGATGTTTTTCTTAGTTAATTCTAGATGTTATTACTGTTTTTCTCTTTCATTTGTTGTTGGATGTAACTGGGACCCCGTGTACATACTGTAATCTCGTTTTCATCACATGTACCACATGCGGTGCAAATGACAATAAAGACTCTCTGACTCGGACTCTGATATCCAACTCTATAAAATACTGCAATTGATTTAGATATTTTTGTTTTAACCACATTTATATATTGTTTCCATGATAGATTATCATCAATAACAACACCCAAGAATTTTACCTCATTGACTCTGCGAATTGCTGAGTCCTTGATTAGAAATGAAATATCAATTGATTTATTTTTATTACTAATTATCATGTAGTTTGTTTTTTCCAAATTTAATGACAATTTGTTAAGTCTAAACCAGTTTTGGATTTTTACAAACTCCTTCATCAATAAATCCAGTAATTGATTACTATTATTTCCAGAACAAAAAAAAGTTATGTCATCAGCAAAAAGAACGCATTTAGTGACCCTAGACACTTTAACTAAATCGTTAACATACAAAATGAACAATTTCGGACCGAGAATCGATCCCTGAGGAACTCCACATGTAACAGTACAGTGGTCTGATTTCACATCATCCAACTGTACATATTGTTTCCTATTTTCTAAGTAACTACATACCCATTGTAGGGCTAATCCTCTTATTCCGTATTTATGTAATTTATTAAGAAGAATACTATGATTAACAGTGTCAAACACTTTTTTTAATCAACAAAAACACTTACACAATATTGTTTTTGGTCAACAGCAGTAGTTACTTGTTCAACAAAATCCATAAGTGCCATTGATGTAGAATGACCAGCTCCAAAACCATATTGATTATTCGTTAGAATGTTGTGTTTTTCAATGAATTTGTCTAATCTAATGTTGAATACCCTGATGCATGCTCAATAATCCAGGTAGAAAAATCTAAAAAAGCTAAGTCTGGTCCTCTGGACATTCAAAAAATAAAACAAAACAAAGCAAAAAAAAATGTAGAAACGTTTCGTCTTTCGTCCGAAAGACTTCCTCAGTCTGAGGTGCTGGGTTCAGCTCAGTCTTATAAATAGCACCCTCTCACAGTGTTACACAACCAGTTGGCTGATGACAGCCTGAAACCAGCTGCTCACATGATCAAGGAGGACCATCAGCCTAACAATGGATCGTTAGCACCCTGATGGTTGTTTGCTATTCACAGAGGGCTGAGTGATACCAGCAATCACAGCATTGTAGGAGGGGGACAGTTGAACTCGGAGGCCTCCACCCCTGTTTAATGATGGGCGGTTTCTTTTCACAAAGATGGCCTCCTTTACTCCTCTCTCAAACCATCGTTCCTCTCTATCAAGGATGTGAACATCTTCATCCCTGAAAGAGTGACCGCTGGCCTGGAGATGAGTGTAGACTGCAGAGTCCTGACCTGATGATGTTGATCTTCTGTGCTGGGCCATCCTTTTGGCCAGTGGCTGTTTAGTTTCCCCGATATAAGACTGATCACAGCCCTCCTGACACTGAACAGCATACACAATGTTACTCTGTTTTTGCCGGGGGACTGGATCTTTGGGATGAACCAGTTTTTGCCGTAATGTATTTTGAGGTTTAAAAGCCACTGGGACGTTGTGTTTAGAAAATAAACGTCTCAATGTCTCTGAAACCCCTGCAACATATGGAATGGCCACTGGTCTGGGTCTGGGTTCCTTCTTTTCACCTGATGGCTGGCTGGAGTCCTGTTTGGGTTTCTTCTCTGCTTTCAGGAAGGCCCAGTTAGGATATCCACATTTCTCTAGAGCCTGTTTTGTGTGTGATTTCTCCTTCTGTCTGGCTCCTGCGTTAGTGGGGACGCTGTCTGCTCTGTGGTACAGAGTCCTGATGACTCCTAACTTGTGCTCCAGAGGGTGATGGGAGTCAAACTGTAAATACTGGTCTGTGTGGGTGGGTTTGCGGTACACCTCAGTTTGCAAATTTCCTCTATCAGAAACTGAGACCTCACAGTCCAAGAAAGCCAACCTGCCATTTCTTACATCTTCTCGTGTGAACTTGATATATTTATCCACAGAGTTGATGTGATCAGTGAAATGTTGGACTTCCTGAGATTTAATTTTAACCCAGGTGTCATCAACATACCTGAACCAATGACTTGGTGGTCTCCCCGTAAAGGATGTCAAGGCTCTCTTTTCTACCTCCTCCATGTACAGGTTGGCAACAATAGGAGAAACTGGAGACCCCATAGCACATCCATGTTTCTGCCTATAATATTGCTCCCCATATGTGAAGTAGGTTGACTGCAGGCACAGTTTCAAGAGTTGACACAGTTGCTCTGTGGAAAGCGTGGTTCTGCTGTTCAGAGTGGTGTCTGATTTTAACCTTAAACAGACCACCTCTACTGCTTCATCAACAGGAATGCACGTAAAGAGTGATGTAACATCAAAAGAGACCATTGTTTCATCAGTCTCCATGATGACATCCCTCACCTTATCCACAAAGTCCATGGTGTTCTGTATGTGGTGTTCTGAGCTGCCAACTAAAGGGATGAGTACAGATGCCAGATATTTGGAAACATTGTAAGTGACAGAGTTAATCATGCTAACAATTGGTCTTAAAGGTACACCTTGTTTGTGGATTTTGGGTAAACCATACAGACTTGGCGTGGCCTCCCCTGGGTACAGTCTGTGGTACAGAATATTGTCAATAGCCTTGTCCTGCTTCAAAATTTTCAGGCAATCTATCAACTTCTTCTTGTAACCACTTCCTGGATCTCTTTTCAGCGGTTCATAAGTGGTTAAGTCACTAAGGAGTGACATAACTTTCTCATGATAGTCTTTCTGGTTCAAAATCACTGTGCACCTTCCTTTGTCTGCTGGGAGAATTATGATGTTTTTGTCCTTGCTAAGCGTGGTGAGTGCATCCCTCTCTTCTCTACTGATGTTGGAAGGTGGTGGTTTAGCATTACTGAGACAGGCTGAAACTTTGACTCTGAGTTGTTCTGCTTCAAAGTCTTTAATTTTGTTGTTACGGATGGCTGACTCAGTGGCTGTGATCATCTCCACCAGTGGAATTCTACTTGGTGCCACTGCAAAGTTTAGCCCCCTGGCAAGAATCTCTGTCTCCGGCTGGGTGAGCTGTCTGTCAGATAAATTCTTCACCCACTTTTCTGTCTCCCCGGCATGTAACTGTGTATCGGAGTGTTGTCTTACACTGAATGTGTTGTTGTTGGAATTGTTATGGTGTTGACGAGTTATCAGTGAGTTAAATTTGTTTTGTTGTCGAGTCTTGGACTTGACATGCTGTGCTAAGCGTGCCCGATCTGTACAGTCCATCACTTGCTGAAGTGTGGTCTGATCTAGGCACGTTGTTAGTTTTTGATAAATTTGCTCTTCTTTGGCCTTCAAGGCCTCAATGGTAAAATTGGTCTGTCTTACCCGTTCATTCAGCAGCTGCGTCTGTGCCTTCTGAAGGATGTTGCTTGCCCGGTGCCCGCTGACCGATGAATTCAGTTCCAGGCTCTTAGGAATAATGCCACTTTGTCTGCATCTAAGGTTGAATCGCAAGTGGTTCCTGTAGTCCGCCCTCTTCCTAGCTGTTTTCTCAAACTCTCTAACAAGTTTGAGGCAATCCTGGCCAAAGTGGTTCAAAATACCCTGATGCATGCTCAATAATCCAGGTAGAAAAATCTAAAAAAGCTAAGTCTGGTCCTCTGGACATTCAAAAAAAAAAAAAACAAAACAAAGCAAAAAATTGTAGAAACGTTTCGTCTTTCGTCCGAAAGACTTCCTCAGTCTGAGGTGCTGGGTTCAGCTCAGTCTTATAAATAGCACCCTCTCACAGTGTTACACAACCAGTTGGCTGATGACAGCCTGAAACCAGCTGCTCACATGATCAAGGAGGACCATCAGCCTAACAATGGATCGTTAGCACCCTGATGGTTGTTTGCTATTCACAGAGGGCTGAGTGATACCAGCAATCACAGCATTGTAGGAGGGGGACAGTTGAACTCGGAGGCCTCCACCCCTGTTTAATGATGGGCGGTTTCTTTTCACAAAGATGGCCTCCTTTACTCCTCTCTCAAACCATCGTTCCTCTCTATCAAGGATGTGAACATCTTCATCCCTGAAAGAGTGACCGCTGGCCTGGAGATGAGTGTAGACTGCAGAGTCCTGACCTGATGATGTTGATCTTCTGTGCTGGGCCATCCTTTTGGCCAGTGGCTGTTTAGTTTCCCCGATATAAGACTGATCACAGCCCTCCTGACACTGAACAGCATACACAATGTTACTCTGTTTTTGCCGGGGGACTGGATCTTTGGGATGAACCAGTTTTTGCCGTAATGTATTTTGAGGTTTAAAAGCCACTGGGACGTTGTGTTTAGAAAATAAACGTCTCAATGTCTCTGAAACCCCTGCAACATATGGAATGGCCACTGGTCTGGGTCTGGGTTCCTTCTTTTCACCTGATGGCTGGCTGGAGTCCTGTTTGGGTTTCTTCTCTGCTTTCAGGAAGGCCCAGTTAGGATAGGTTGCGTAACACTGTGAGAGGGTGCTATTTATAAGACTGAGCTGAACCCAGCACCTCAGACTGAGGAAGTCTTTCGGACGAAAGACGAAACGTTTCTACATTTTTTTTTTGCTTTGTTTTGTTTTATTTTTTGAATGTCCAGAGGACCAGACTTAGCTTTTTTAGACTAATGTTGAATAGTTTCTCCAAGATTTTTGAGAACAGTGGTGATAGGGATATTGGTCTATAATTATTAAATACACATTTGTCACCGGTTTTGAAAAATGGAACCACTTTAGCCACCTTCATTCTATCTGGAAATACTCCCGTTGTAAACAATAAATTACAAATGTAAGTGAACGGTTCAATCACATAACTCATGATGTTTTTCCACAAACGACATGTCCATATCCATACAATCTTTAGATTTTTTATCTGTAAAATTGATGACTGCTTTCAATATTTTGTCTTTATCAGTTCCATTCAGAAACATACTGTCAGAGCAACCCTCGATTAAATAGTTCACATTATTATTCACTACTGGAATCGTGGCTGCAAGGCTAACTCCGACATTGACAAAATACTGATTAAAACCGTTTAACAATTTCATTTTTATCGTTTGTTTCCATATTATTTATTATAAAATTCTGTGAAATACCTGTTTTGACTTTATGTTTATTTAGCACACCATTCACAACCTTCCATGTCGCCCTCATATCCCCATTACTTTTATTCAACAACTCACTGTAATATTCTTTCTTGTGTTTTCTTATAATCCCAACCAATTTATTTTTGTATATTTTGTACTTATCTTCAGCTTCAGTTTCTCACTGACCTTCTGCTTTATGGACCAATTTCAACAATTTTCTAACAAAGTATTTGGCTTTTATTCACACATAATTTGTGTGAGGATGATCTGTGGGGATTCTGGGTTTTTCTGTCTGCATCCATTAATCCTTTTTGCAGTTTCTGAGTGACAGGGCAGTGCTGACGACGCTCCATGAGGATCCTCAGTATATTTAAGGCTGCTTGCTCCAACTTGATTCTGCTGGAACATTATTCAGTACTGGTACATGTCTGGCTGTAGTGAACACTTATTTATTGATAAGAGTTGACTAGCCTTTGCTTTCCTTGTAACTCCTGCTCCTCAGTCAAGTCAAAAGTCAAAGTCAACTTTATTGTCAAAACTGCAATATGTACAGGACATACACAGGATTGAAATTGCATTTCTCTCTGTCCCTCGGTGCAACAGTAAACATTTAAACACTAAAACACTAAAACATTTAATAAACATAAGCATAAAATGAAATAATAAAAGTGTAATACTGTCCTGAGTTTTTGCATAGTAGTTTTTGCATAGTAGTAGTATGAAAGTATGAAAAGTTACACCAACACTAAAACACTAAACATTTAATAAACATAAGCATAAAATGAAATAACAAAAGTGTAATACTGTCCTGAGTTTTTTGCATAGTAGTATAAAAGTGTAAAAAGTGTAAAAAGTATATCTATAAAATAAAATGAAAGTTCTGGCATTGACATTTGTAAGAGAGTGACAAAGCAGCATCAGTTCCATGGTCTCTGAATCCTCCTCATGTTTTCTCCTAGTCAGACTTCTTGAAACCTCCTTGGAACACCTTCTGGAACTGCCATCGACAAACCACAACAGCCAACTCAAATCCCACCATCCAGCCCTAAGGTCCGTCCTGCCACTCTGTTCTTCTGCCACCGGTTGCCTGGTCACCTTGGTCTGCTCCGCCATTTTGGAATCCCCTGGTCCCTCCTCTCTACCTGCAAACAAGATAGAAGACAATGATCCATAGGTTTCTGAACTCACCTTTTTGTACATAAACACATACCATTTTACTGCTTGTGTCTCAGTTCTGAACTCTGCATATTTAGATATAAAACACAAACTAATAATTTTTTTAAATAGAAATGAGCTTATTGTAGAAGGTTGCAAACTTTCCAGCTGAAGAACTGAAGGTGTTTGTAGCATCCAGAGAAAGTGGATGGTCAAGACTGTTGGAGAACACAACCATTACAATTTATCTA